>CM076582.1:262160828-262210801 GCA_034641835.2 Pinus albicaulis | reverse complement strand
TTAAATCCAAAATGAAAATAAATTTAAACTAATTTTAAAAAATATAACCAACATAATTACATTTTAAATACAATTTTAATATAAAAAATCAAATTTCTCAATATGTAAAAAAATTCAAAACATTCCATGTTATATGAATCTCTAATAATTTCTCTACCAATGAATCCGTAGTGGAGTCAAAATGATCAAACAAAATATTGCAAATCTACGTAAATTGAAGCATAACTTAAAATCTAAATATGTAGATGTTTTATATTTATATGTTTTTATTTTATATTATATTTTATTTTTTTTACTAATTCTACTAAAAATTAAATATTATATTTTACAAAAATTATATTTACATATCTCCTCTTATATAATGAGCAGTAAAGCCAGAAACTAGATTAATAAAGACCCAAATTCACGGTAAAATCCTATAAGAATTTTCACTCTGAACGTATTTCCCTAGAAGTTACATAGTATATATGCAACAAATAAGACAATTTGGTTTTAAATGGATAGTCAAGCATGATTATTGTGGGAATGGAACGTGGGATTTGATGGTTTACCAGCTTAGATTTATCTTAACTTCGGATCTATCAAGCGCCGATAGGCATCAAATCTCTCTAGGTGCAAACCTCTTTTTTGAGTGTAAAACTTGAGGAAAGGTTTGCACCTAGAGAGATTTGATCCCTCTCGACACTTGATAGATCTGGAGTTAAGATGGATCTAGGCTGGTTTCAGTCGTGTGCGGCCAAGGAAATCTATCGATAATATGAGGAACATATGATTAATTTTATCAACAATATGTAAATACATCTAATATTAATATAACCATTTTAAATATGCTAAATATGTCTGAGATTTATGGATTCATTTTAATTTTAAATTCGCTAATTCTATTAATGATGAAAAATGATGAAATAATTTTTTTTAATTCAAAGTGACAATGTAATAATATTGACTGATAGAAAATTTGAATAATAAGAATGTAGTAGATTACAAACCTTCGTGTGATCAATCTCAAACTATTTTATTCTATTATTGTTATTGTAACCCTTGTTAGTTTTGTCATCTTTTCATATAGATTATATGAAAAAGACAGTTGAAATCATAAATATTTAGCTCGAGATGTTGTATTAAACACCACACCTTGTCTCTCTTACTCTCCAATATTATTAGGTTTAATTAAGTCATAACACAAAAATAAATCTACAGTGTCAATAATTTTTTGTGCTTACACTGAAATTAATGCACACTATTAATCCAATGGCTTTAAAATTAATGTACCATCATACATCTAATTACATCAAATCAGAAATCAACATATACACTAAAATCAATGCATCTAATGCAAAAAATAAAATAATATTGAAAAAAAACATCTACACTAAAAGCAATGCATCTAATGCAAGTAATCAAATAGGATTAGAAATCAACATCTACCCTCAAATCAATGCATCTAGTGCAAAGAAGAAAATAGGATTAGAAACCAACATATACACTAAAATCAATGCATCTAGTGCAAGCAATAAAATATGATTATAAACCACCATCTACACTGAAATCAATGCATTTAGTGCAGGCAATCAAATATGATTATAAATCATATATATTGAAATCAATGCATCTAGTGTAAGAAATAAAATATAATTAGAAATTAACATCTACATTGAAATTAATGCATCTAGTCCAAGCAATCAAATAAGATTAGAAATCACCATCTACATCGAATTCAATGCATTTACTACAAGCAATCAAATAGGATTATAAGTTATCTACATTGAAATCAATGCATCCAGTGCAAATAATCAAATATCATTAGAAATCAAAATCTACACTAAAATCAATGCATCTAGTTCAAGCAATCAAATAGGATTAGAAATCACCATCTACATTGCAATCAATGCATCTATTGCAATAACTATTATTTCCTCTCCCCCCCCTCCATATATATCTATATGTCCCTCCATATATCCTTCTCTGTCTCTTTATCTCACCCCCACAAACACACACTCTCTCACTCCATATTTATCAATCTCTTTGTCCCTCCATCCCTGTCTCCATCTATCTCATCTTTCTCTTCACCTTCCATCTATATCTCTATCTCCCTTTGTCTCTCTATATCAACCCCAAAACATACACTCTCTTTCTCCAATATATATATTTATCACTCCCTCCTCCTCTCCCTCCCTCTCTCTCTCTCTCTCTCTCTTCCCCTTCCCTTCCTCTCCCCTTATATCTCTCTTCCCTCCTGCTATCCTCTCTCCCTCTCTCTCCATATTCCTTATCACTCACTCACTCACTCTCTCTCTCTCTCTCTCTCTCCATATTTCACTCTCTATGTATTTCTTCTTACCTCCCTCTCTTCCCCACTCCTCCTCCATCTCTCTTTCCCTACCTCTCTCCACTCTCTCTCCTCCTTTCTCTCCCATCTCTCCCTTTCTCTCTATCTTCACCTTCCAACTTTGTTCATATATGCCTCTCTCTCTCCTTCTCTCCTCCCTTCTCTCTATCTCTCCTTTATCTCTTTATCTTACCCCAAAACATACACACTCTCTCCCCCATATCTCCTTTGTCACTCCCTCTCTCTTTCCACTTATCACTCTAGGTAGTTATTCTTCCCTCCCTCTCTCCTCCTCTCCCTGAAGTCCGCTCTCTTTTCCTTCCTCTCTCTCCCTTTCTTTAATGCCTCCCTCTTTCTTCCCCCATCACTCTATCTATATCTCTCTCTCGTTCCCCTACAATCCTCTCACTCCCCCCTCACTCTCTTTCTCTCTCTTGTCTTTCATCCCTCTCTCTCTCTCTCTCTCTCTCTGTGTGTGTGTGTGTGTGTGTGTGTGTGTGTGTGCCTCCCTCTCTTTTCCACCTCTCTCTCTCTCTCTCTCTCTCTCTCTCTCTCTCTCTCAAATCCTCTCTCTTCCTCCATGACTCTATCTCTCTCTCCAACTATGTTACTATATCCATCCCTTTTTTATTCTCTCTCCTTCTCTCCCCCCTTATTTCCATCACTCCTTCTATGTCTCTTTATCTCACCCCTAAACATACATACTCTCTCTCCATATCTCCCTTGTCACTCCATCTCTCTCCACTTCTCACTCTCTATATCTTTCGTCTTCTCTTCCTCTCTCCTCCTCCTCCTCTCTCTCTCTCCCCTCCAATCTTCCCTCCTTCTCCCTCCCTCTCTCACTCTCTCTCTCTCCCACCTCCATCTTTATGTCTCCCTCTCCCTCTCTGACCCTTATTTGTCTCTCTCACTCCTCTCCCTCCCTCTCTCTCTTCATCCCTCCTCTCACCTCTCCTTCAATTTATATCCATTCTCCTTTGTCACTCCCGCTATTTCTCCAGGTCTATCATATGTCTTTTTTCTTCCCTCCCATATATATCTAGAGTTTATATATATATAAACAATTTTAATATTGTATTAATATAAAGTTATTAAATTTAATAATATTAATATTTCAATATTAATGTGAGGGTTAATAATGTTTTTTTTCCATGCTATTATTATTTATTTGGTCCATAGGCTTCATATATAATTAGATGTTGAGTTCTACTCCTATTTGATATATTTTTATTTATTTACCTTACACTTTTATATCTATTTTATAAATATACTATTTGGCCCATGGTATTAATAATAATTAGTCACATATTTGGCCCATAGGATTCACCTAAATAAAACCTCTTTTTTGAGTTTTTGTAAATACAAAGAGATTTATGGAGTAAATATAAAAAGAGATTTTATTTATTTACTATACCTATAGTTTATTTATATTTTTATTTATTTACCATACCTCCCGAGTAAGTAGAAAAAGTAGTTTTATTTATTTACCATACCTCCTGAGTAAGTAGAAAAAGTAGTTTTATTCATTTACCATACCTCTAGTTTATTTATATTTTTATTTCTTTACCATATCTCGTTTTTGAGTTTTCTTAAAACTCTTATCTTTTAAATTTATATTGTTTAAATTTATTTTAAATTGTTTATTTATATGGTTGTGTAAGTTATTCTTTAAGTCGAAATTATTTAGATTTTTTTTTTTTTTTTTTTTTTTTTTTTTTTTTTTTGGCTTCCGACAATGTACTTTTAGGGTTAATAATAATAATAATATTTTATTAATGTCGTGTTTGTAATGTTTTTTGCCATGCTATTATTATTTGTTTGGTCCATAGGCTTCATATAATTAGATGTATGTGTTGATTTCTACTCCTATTTGATATATTTTTATTTCTTTACCTTACACTTTATATCTATTTTATAAATATAGTATTTGGCCCATGGTATTAATAATAATTTGTCCCGTATTTGGCCTATAGGATTCACCTAAATAAAACCTCTTTTTGAGTTTTTGTAAATACAAAGAGATTTACTGAAAATATAAAAAATAGGTTTTATTTATTTACCATAAACTATAGTTTTATTTATTTACCATACCTCTCCCGAGTAAGTAGGAAATCGTAGTTTTATTTATTTACCATACCTCCCAAGTAAGTAGAAAAAGTAGTTTTATTATTTACCATACCTTTAGTTTATTTATATTTTTATTTCTTTACCATATCTCTTTGAGTTTTCTTAAAGCCTCTTCTTTTAAATTTGTATTGTTTAAATTTATTTTTAATTTTTTTATTTATATGGCTGTGTGTTATTCTTTAAGTCGACATTATTTAGATTTTATTTTAGTTTTTTATTTTCGTCTCCGACATACTTACACTTCGGGTCATAATGTCGGGACATTGGGTTCAATGCTCCTCTCCGTTTCAGACATGAACTAACCACCTCTGGTGGATCCTAACTCTAGTGATTGTAGCCGAGACTAAAGCCTATGGGTTTTGTTCTAACGGCAATTGTGGGTCTAACGGCAATTGTAATTCCAACAAGTGGTATCGTAGCGATAGGTTCGAAGTTTGAAACTCACTCCTAGCTGCTGCTGGAGGGGAAATCATGACATTGGGTTCAACGATCCGTGTGTTTGGTGACATGGACTAATCGCTCTGTGGATCTTTTAACTCTAGCGATTGTAGTGGAGAGACTAAAGCCTACGGATTTTGGTTTATCGACAATCGTGATTCCAACACATAATGGACTGTAGGGTTAATAATAATATTAATATTTTAATATTAATGTCAGAGTTAATAATGTTTTTTTTGCATGCTATTATTATTTTTTTGGTCCATAGGTTTCATATATAATTAGATGTTGATTTCTACTCCTATTTGATATATTTTTATTTATTTACCTTAAATTTTTATATATATTTTATAAATATAGTATTTGGCCAATGCTATTAATAATAATTCGTCTCGTATTTGGCCCAGAGGATTCACCTAAATAAAACTTCTTTTTTGAGTTTTTGTAAATACAAAGAGATTTATGGAGTAAATATAAAAAGAGGTTTTATTTATTTACCATAACTATAGTTTATTTATATTTTTATTTATTTACCAAGACTATAGTTTTATTTATTTACCATACCTCCAGAGTAAGTAGAAAGATTAGTTTTATTTATTTACCATACCTCTAGGTTATTTATATTTTTATTTCTTTACCATATCTCTTTTTTGAGTTTCTTAAAACTCTTCATATTTTAAATTTATATTATTTAAAATTATTTAAAATTGTTTATTTATATGGTTGTGTAAGTTATTCTTTAAATCGAAATTATTTAGATTTTATTTTTAATTTTATTTTTAGTTTTTTTTATTTTGGCTTCTGACATACTTACACTTCGGGATCATAATGGAATGTACCGGTTAATATCTTTTTTTTGCATGCTATTAATAATAATTTATTCCATGGTATTTAGGCCATAGAATTCATATATAATTAGATGTTGATTTCTAATTTTATTTGATATATTTTTATTTATCTACCTTACCTATTTATACCTCTTTTATATTTATTGATTTACCATACCTCTTTTATAAATATGGTATTTGGCCCATGGTATTTGTCCCATGGTATTTGGCCCATGGTATTTGTCCCATGGTATTTGGCCCATAGGCTTCACCTAAATAAAACATTTTTTTGAGTTTTATAAATATAGAGTTTTATGGAGTAAATATATAAAGAAAAAAGGTTTTATTTATTTACCATACCTTTAGTTTATTTATATTTATATTTATTTACCACTTTTTTTTTAGTGTTCTTAAACCTCTTCATATTTTGATAAATTTATTTTTTAATGGATTTTTATTTGTTTATTTATATGGTTTTCCAAATTATTGTTATTTTGGCTTTCAACATACTTACACATCGAGGTCATACAAGACATGCGCCTCTGGGTGCAACGAGTTGAACATATCATCTCTTCTCACTGTTTTTGGTGATTAACAAATATGATATGTTGTTGAATCTATTAAAAAATAGGATATGTGGTGAAATTCATTTTACCAAAAATATTATGTGGGAGTTTCAGTCAATAAAAACATAGTCGAATAGAGCTTCAATATAAATTTGAGCATTTACAGAGGCCTGGGGAAAATAAAATTGGAATAAATGACAAATATAGAATTCTTTAGATTATTGTATAATTGGAGAATTGTTGTATTAGTTACATTGAATCTTATTTTTAAGGAATCTATTCAATTTCTCAACAATTTCTCAATAGATCTCTAATATTATTTATTTACAAATGATTTGGTGAATGGTAAGATTATTCTTAAGGAATATAAATTAACTTCCTCTCATAAATAATAGGCCTATTCTTAAAAACATCTATTCAATTTTCAACAGATTTCCAATATTATTTATGTACTAATAATTTGGTGAAGGATAGAAGTGTCATGTGTAGACATTCTCCAAATTGAGCTACTCTCACATGGAGCTATGCATTTCTTTCATGTCTTGTCCCTTCTTAATTTAAAGTTGGTATTAGGTGATTGTTGGGTGTATGAATGGGTTTGTGACTGATGCGTGTTGTGACAACCAACATGAAGTTGCACTTGAAGAGAACCCATTTGTTAGTTTGAATAATGAGGAGATGAGGAGACCATTAGAATAACTAACTAAAGCCAAGTGCACACCACATGTAAGCACTTGATTTAACTAGCTAAAGGCAAGTGCACATCACATGCAATATCTAGAGTTGAACTAACGCTAATTAATGCTAACTATGTGCATGTACAACACTCGAGTTAACTAGCTAAAGACAAGTGCACATTGCATGCAATATCTAGAGTTGAACTAAAACTAATCTTGGTGCATGTACACCAACACCCCCACTTAAGAATAAGTTAGGTGAGTGTGATGCAAAATGAATGAGTCCCAGCAACATGGCCATTTTAGGTATCCATATATAATGCATTAAAAGAGGAAAGAGGGAAAACCCAGTTGATAGAAAACCGCCCTCAAAATATAATGCAAAAGTAGATAAAAGACAACTGCAGTCATGTCCTTCACCCCGAGACGATCTTGCGGGAATTGAAACTTATTCTTAGTGAAAGTCTTTGTGAGGATATTAGCAGTTTGCTCAAAACTCGGGTAGTACTGAAGATCGATGATCCCATCATGGATCTGGAGGAATAAGCTTCATTTTTTGAAGTAGAGGTATCAACTCCCATGTTTGGATCAAGGATTGAATTTCTTTGTACATGGTTTCATGCCAATATGGATTGCCTACAACGTCGTCATGCATTTGACGATCAAATTCATGTACCCTATATGCATGAATGCAAACAATTGTCTCTAGGGGTGAATGCATGTGCATGTGTGGCTTTAGAGATACCTTTTTGGATGCATGCATGACCATAAATGGTGTTATAGATTCCTCCTTGGATGCATGCATGGGCATGCATGGCTCTGTGACTAAGATTGCATGTGGGGCATCATTAAATTGAGACCTCATCGGATCTGCATCATCAGCATCATCAATAGTAGAGGAATCAATGTCCTCTTCTATGTTTTTGAAAGTAGTGTCTTCATCACTAGCAGAGGAAGATATTTCCTCATGTGCAACGTATTTTTATTTGACAAGATAAAATTCTCATCTACAACAGGTTCATTAACATTAGAAGAAGCAGAGTCTTCTTTTTCAACACTGTCTTGAGAATATTTCTCCACATTATTGGAGTCTTCACCACTTTGATGACTGCTATAATAATTCGATCTCTTTTCCTTCAAATGGTGTTCTTCTAGATCATTTCCATCACCACATAATACTTTCAATGGAGTCCAAATTTCATGTGGTGATTCAATATTTTTGATCTCATAAAGAATATCACAAGACACAGATAGACACAGTCTTCCATAAGCCATGTCACATCTATTAAGCCAATCTAACTTCTCATCCTTTGACATTGGTTCTGTCTCAATTCCCATTACTATTTGGTACAAGCCTTTGCTCCTAAGCTGAAGAAAAATCATTGGCTTCCATTCATAGTAATTGTATGGAGTAAGAATCGTTGAAGATGAGAACTCCACTACGGAAATTCTCCAATATTTTGACCCACAAAACAAATCTCTAAGCTATTTCCAATTCTATGCTCTTCAAAGCAGCAAAATTTTTTTCATCCAACTTCTCCAAACCCTTGTAGCTCTCATACCATGTAAAATTATTAGAGCACAAATATGGATCTAGTTGAAGAACAATTGCACAAACTTGCCAATTTGAAAAAAAACAATTAGAATTGAGTCACATGAAAGGGCTCATCTTCATCAGAATTCTGATTTGAAGTTTCGTCTGCATTCTCATCAATGAGTGGTGATGGAAACTTGGTAACAAGTTCATCTACTGATGCATGTAAAATATCTTTCAAACTTTACACTCTTTTCAATAAGGAGCTCTTCAGCGTTGATATCATGCAATCTGTACCCTTTGACTTTGTAAGAATATCCAACAAACATGCATGCTTTACCTTGAGGCTCCAAAGACTTTCTCTTCTCTGTAGGAATGAGGGCCCATATTCAAGATCCGAAAATGTGGAAAGGACTGACTTCAGGTTGCATGCTATTCCAAGCCTCAAAAGGTGTCTTTCTAGTAACATATTTATGAGGATATATGTTCTGGATGTATGAGGCACAATTTATAGCTTCAACCCACAATTTTTACGAAAGATATCTTGCATGCGACATGCAATTGGCCATCTCTTTCAAATTTCGATTCTTCCTTTCAGCCACCCCATTTTGTTGTGGAGTGTAAGGAAATGTATGCTGCAACTATATGCTTGCTTTATTACAAACATTCTCGATATATTTGTTGACATATTCCATCCCATTATTTGTGCGGAGTATCTTGATGCATTTTCTAGATTGATTTTCCACATACTCTTTGAAAATATTTAGATATTGAAAAACTTCAAACTTGAGTTTCAAGAAGTAAACCCAAGTGAATATTGTGTAATAATATATAAATGACAACACATATCTTGCTTTGATCATTGAAAGAAATCGAAATGGACCCATGAGATCACTGTGTACAAGTTCCAAAGGTGAAGAGACTCTCCTTTCCTTGCCTTGTGGATGATTTCCAAGAGCACATCCATTACAAACACCATTTGAAAATTAAATGGTCGGAAATCCTTTGACCATCCCTTGCTTGCTAAGTTGCTGCAGATATCTAAAATTCAAGTGCCCAAATCTCTCGTGCTAAATCCTACTTTATTCATTTGCATGCGTAAGTAACAAAATAGAATTGATTGAGGATAAAAATCAGAAAATGTATAGAGATGAGATTGATCATTTACCTTTCCAGATGTAATCTTCAAGTTGGTTTTCATGTCATAAATTCTCATGGAATCTGGGGTAAATTCCACTTTCCTTCCGCTACCTGTGTGTGTCATGTGATATACTGAGAGAAGATTCACAGAAAGCCTTGGAATATGCAATATATTCTCAAAACTTCCATCTTCGAATTGCACTCTTCCTTGTCTAGTTGTTGCAACAGTAGAATTGTCCCCCATGATAATAGGAGGTCCTCAGTATGCATGTAGAGAAGAAAATGATTCCTTTGAAGAAGTCGTATGATGTGAAGCTCCTGAATTAATGATCCATTCTTGTGGTGTATAATGAAGAGCAATCAAAGCATGCGCATTACCTCTTGGTTCTGGTGCTTTTTCTCCAGACTTCTTCTTGGCATTATCAGGAATGTGGTCACGAATATTCTGTTGTACGAGTGTCTATGCCATAATATCTATAGTCTTGTTCATGCATGCAGATTCAGGGTGAAAACCACGGTGACAATAATTGCACATTGATTTCCCTTTCATTCCCTTCCTTTCCTTTGAGCTAGATGATCCATCAGGGGGTTTCAGATTTCCTCCCTTTCTTGGATCAAGATCCTTCTTCCCTTTCCCTTTTCGATGGTTTTTGGAATCTGTGTTTCCTTTTTTATGCACAGTAATTTCATGGGCTTTGGAATTTTTAAGTGTGCCCATTTTGATGAACTTTTCTTTCTCATGCATCAAATACAGAATAAAATAATCCAGTGAGGGCATCTTCCAAGCTGCACCGGTTGCAGATCTTACTGTGTGGAAAGTAGAGATGAATATTGCATACTCTGGACCAAGTTTTGATAGAATGGAAAGAATCAACTGGATTTCTTTCTTGGATTTGCTGATCCCGCATCCTTTTAGCTAAAGCAACAAGCCTTTATAGCTTGTGAAGAAATATTGAATGTTCTTAAAATTTCTCAAATCTAACGAGTTTAACTCAGTTTTGAGAATGTGACCCCGCATTTCATCCTGTTTTTCAAACAATCCTTCCAAATTTTTCCATACTTCATTTTGAGTTGAACATGATTCAACATGAAATAGCATTTATAGAGAGATAAATAAAGATAAGATGCCAAAGGCATCGTCCATGTGATTGAAATATCTTGTTTTCTACAGTATCATTGTTGGTTCAAATTCTATTTCCATGGTTACTCGAAATAAGCCTTTACTTCTAATATGAAGTAGAATCACTGACTTCCATTCGAAGTAATTATATGGGGTATGAATTTCCGATTTTGGAAACTCCAATTTAGACTCCATTATTTGTTGCTTCTTCAATATTCTGAACCTGCAAATAAAAATTGCGTGTGCATTGATTGCATATCTATGTGCTCTATTACAATGTAAAATTATTAGAGCATAAATATGGATCTAGTTGAAGAATAATTGCACAAAATTGCCAAGTTGGAAAAATAAAAAATTAGAATTGAGAATAAAATCGATTCATCAATATTGGTTTGATAATTAATATATAAAGCAACTAAGTTAAGCTTAGTTGTACATGACATAACTATGGATAGTTAAACCTAACTGAAGATAAGTTTTTAAAGCAACTAAGTTAAGCTTAGTTGTACATGACATAACTATGGATAGTTAAACCTAACTGAAGATAAGTGTGCTTTATGTTCTATTAATGTGCACATGCACCACACGCAAGCACTAGAGTTGACTAACTAAAGACAAGTGCACACCACATGTAAGCACTCGAGTTAATTGGCTAAAGGCAAGTGTACATCAAATGAAATATCTAGAATTGAACTAAAGTTAATTAATGCTCACTATGTGCATGTACAACACTCGAGTTAACTAGCTAATGAAAAGTGCACATTTCTTGCAATCTCTAGCGTTGGACTAAAGCGAATCTAGGTGCATGTACACCAAAAAATATGACTTCGAATGTAATATACATTAATGTGCTAGAAAGAGTGCAGTGCCTGATTGAATTTTTTTAGTGCCTGAAGCCATTAAAAATCATGTTAAGTTAGCATTGTTTAGTTGGAGTAATTTGATGAATGAGAAATTTCTCGGATGTATTGGTTGAATATTATCATAATCAGGCTAAAGTGCTCTTGTTTGTGGGATTTCAATCTCCTGGAGTTTACTGCGTTTGGGTGAGAGCGTACTACAGAGTGGACAAAGGTCACTAGTGTAGAGAGGAGATTGATGTGTGCAGAGAAGCACACTAGTCCATTGGGAGTGGATATGTTGCACTGATGAGATTATCCCTTTGAAGTTCTTTGTTATCTGTGGTTGTAGAAATTAGTATTGCAGTGATCCAAAATCATTGTGTGAACACAAGGACCCATTTTTTGAAGACAACGACTCCCCAAGAATATTTTGCAAGTTGTTGGCTATTGTTCTGGGGTGGTGTAGATTATCAAAGAACATTTTTTTTTATTTTGTTCATATGTTTGAAGAATATTAAAGCCATAATATGGTGTGTAAATATTTTAAATGCAATCCAATAATCATTCTCAGAGGGCACATACTTCTTTTACGACTAGATCTGTTGAAATTTGGAGATGTTTTTTGTGGAATAGATCTGCAAACTTGGCTGGCCCCATACTGGGACATGCCAATGGAAAGTAACGCAACACTAGATGCATATTTATCAGTAAATGAGATTTTTTGATGGAGAGACACAACCTTGATTTTCTAGTTGGAGTGTGAGGCTATGTGTGGTTTCTTGTGGTAGTTGTCCGGCTAAGATGACTACCTAAAGCAAAGAACTAGCATGCATTGAAGGAGAAGTGGCCACTATTTAAGTTTTTCATGGTGCAGTGTGGAAGAGGTTTTCATGTCATAGAGGAGTTATTTATGTCCCTCTTCATGGATAGATTCAAAATTTAGGTGCAAATTTCTTGCACAAATTTGTTGATAGCTGAAAAAAAATGAGAAATTTGTTGTCTGGCGAGACCTACTAACCGAAACCTAATGAAGAATTTATTTTTGTGTGGATTGTTGAATGATTCTAGTGCCTTAAGCATGTGTGGATAAATTTTGAGGTTTGTTCTATCGCGCACAAAATATTTTTGGGCTTTGGGATGACAATGGAAAGGAATTATCCTAGGTAAGTGGTGTTAGCAGAGTTAACAGTAAAGAAAATTAAATTCAAGGTCAAGGAAGCTCGTTGTGCGTGGGACCAAGAAGTCTGGAAAAAGAGACAAGAATATTCGACTATTTGTGTTGCAATGGAGGAGTTTTTAGAGGCTTTTGAATTTGGTTTGGTGGAAAATTCAGTGATTGGTCAACAAATATGCCTAAAACAGTATTGAGAGAACTCAAATATAATAGGAGGAAAAGTGAAAGGGAATAACCAATATATTTTTCAATTGAATATGAAGTGTTTCGAGTTGAAGTTGAAGGATATGATGCTGACCAGGACGCGGATCCATATCAACAAAGTCAAGAATTTGAAGAAATTGTAAAAATGTTAATGCTAGATCTACCCTCTTTCTCAGCTATAAATGATGAATTCTCGGAAATTGAAATGAAAACAATACTATGGAAGGTAGATTTATTTAATGATGTTGAAGATGATTTTGTTAATTCGAACCATGATATGAGTAGAGATGCATCAACATTACATCTTATAACATTTTCATTAGACGAAAACATCTTATTTAATATACGACATGAATATGGTGAGATTTAGAATGGAAAACCATTGTGGGATATTTTAGAAATGAAGTACAGTTTGAATGAAGCTGAAATTGATGCAAGTATTGTTCTTGAAAATGATGATTGTGCTTTCATTCTCATAATGGATTGTGAAACTAAAGATGGAAACATTGAGGCTAGAATAACGGATGATGAATGTGTTCTGGTAGTTGATATTAAAACATGTGATGATGAAGAAACAACCATTGATGTATAATCTCAATTTTCTTATGAAGAAAGTCTCTCTAATGTAGAGACGTATGCAGTAAAATTTGATGAGATTTATGTATCTCATAAAGAGTGGTTCAATATGATGCATAAAAACCATATTATTGATGATTTGTTTTTCAGTGAGAAGAGATGCCTACCTCCATACCCAAATCAAATGTTGGAAAACATGTTTGCAACAATAGAGTTGACTAAAGAGGTTGAAGACATGAAACAACCATCTATGTTATTAGAGTAAGATGAATAAAGGAAACATATCTTAAAAGAGCAAGATGACAAGAATCAATCTAGTTCTCTTTATGAATCTAACATTTCTTTTAAGTGTGCAGGTATTGGAATCCAGGAATGATCAGATTTGGATGAAGGATCCAACTGATAGCTCAAACTTCAAAGTGATTGAAAGTGTGTCAAACCTGAGTGACCGGATATATCTCCTCTTCCTGATTCTGGTGTCGTGAACAGTTTGAAAAACCGACACCATATGAAGAAGTTATCGTGATTTGAAACGGCTAGTAAACTGCAATTTTCGACCTTTAACCAAGTTTGACTGGGCATTTGACTATTCAGCAAAAACAATATTCCAGGGAATATTCCTAGAATATTCCAGGAAGATTCCCCTCAGGCCAGTAGTTGGAGGACAAGTGTCAGCATGTTATTTGACAGATGGACTGTATGTCTTCTTTTTTGGGAAATCAGTGGCTGCCACGTCATAGGCCCAGAGGCCACCACGTGGCCCAGGAACAACGTTCTAAAATTTTGGTGGAGGGCTGAAGGATCAAACACTGAACTCCCGCATAGAATGCCATCACCTTACTGTCTCATCTAAGCAGTGGTTCTTAACCCTTATGTGTTGCGGATTATACTTAAAGTTTAACGCAGTCACATTTGGGGGTTCGGAGGGGCCAGCCCCTCCCCACGTGGTCTCCAACCTATGGCCAGGGCCAAGGGATAAAATCCAACCATTAACCCACGAGACCACCAATTTTTTTGGAGCTTGTCACATGCCACGGTTTTATGTGACCATTAATCCATCTAATATTACACAGTTTAAACTAGAGTTAAATGAATGTAACCCTAGTTAAAAGTGTGGGTCCCACCGACCGTTGCGGTCAGGCCATGGTTTGGGTTAGCATGTGGCCACCCTACCTCTCCGAATTTAATCTCATGGCTTTTTCAATGTTTAGCTGGCAAAAATATTGTAGGTGCACCATTTTTGGGTGGTTTTCCAAAATAAACTCCAGTTAAGTGAAATTGCTACAAAATTAGTGTAGCTGATTTATGGGTCACTGGACAAAATTTGTTTACACTCTATCTTGAGCTATATTCGACAATTATAAGAGTGTGGTTAGTCAATTTCGACTACCTTGGACATTATAGACTCATTGGTAAGGGTTGCAGAGCCATTAAAGGACTTCTAAGTGTGACTTAGCTTTAGATAACTTCCAAGGCCACTGTGGTCCAATAAGAGAATGAGGCCTAGCGATGGCAGCCAGAGGAGACCTTTCTCACGAATCCAATAGTTACTTTAGATGTTTTGTACATTATTAAACTGTGTATGAGGTTTTTAAGAGCCAATAGATGACATATAAAGGCCGAGTTGTTTTGTGGGAGAAGTTTAAGGGCCACCAGGGCCACTAGGTGTGAGCAGAGAATCAAAGTCATTCTAAGCAACTAGTATCCATTAATATCAAAAATGGGGTAGTCTATTACAGACTACTTTTTAGCCTCACAACCCCACGAGGGATTTCATAATTTTTTTAGGACTTCTAAAAGTCGAGATGCTTCGGAGAAGTTTTCAGTGAACCTAGAGCCAGGGGTTGTCACCAGGTGTTGGAGGGGTAACCAAAGGAGCCAGAAGCCAATTTATGCAAGGGAATAGTCTATTGTAACTATTTAGACATTATGATTCCATTGAGTGATTCTTAGAGCCATTTGGAGACTTCTGAAGGTAAAGAAGCCACAGGGAAGTTTCGGGCAGCCCAGGGCCAACACTTGATGGAGGCCTAGATTAGGGAGCCAGAGCTCATTTGGAGAAAATGATCACTCAATTTTGGATTTCCAATGTGTGTTGGAGGCTGTAGAAAAGTTTTTAGGGATAAAAAAATGATTTCTGAGGGAGTTAGTACCACAGAGAATCAGAGGGAAGCTTAAGGGCACTGACAGAAGGAGTCAAGTCTAAGGGAGCCAAGGTTCATATTTAGAGAGATTTTAGCCATTCCAGGGGCATGATGGTATTATAAGCCCAATGGTACAATCCAAATAACCATTGGAGTTGAGTTAGTAACTTGTAAAATAATTTATAAATCCTAATCCCAAGGAGACAAGTCAGTTGACAATGGCTCAAGGAGAAGTAGTGCATGATATTCGCGTGAACTCCTTTATTAAATTTTTTGTTATGTGTTCATGCTTATTTTTTGCACTTTATGGTTTTTTCACATGCTTAATATCAGAAAAAACAAATTTTCTTAAAGCATTTAAACAATAAAAATAACATACACCTTTTTCAAGTATTCATTTACACACTGTCATGTATGAGCAAGATGTTTAATTTTTTTAACTGAGTGGGTGGTGCTTGCGCATAAGCATTTCAATTTATCCACCCATTTTCAGATTAGGCGGTATCAGAGCACTAGGTTGGTTGCTTGACAAAGCACTAGGTTTCTTGTTTGACTTGAAAAGTGTTTAACAATGCAAATAATTTAACCGTTTGAAAATTGGTTGTTTCTTACAAGTTTGAGTTTGATAGAGGTGTAGGGAAGCTATTGTTAGCTAAGTCTAGAAGAAGACAATAAGGAAGAAGGTTGAATGTATCTTCCTTACCAAAACGACCTCAAGGCAACGCTTGAAGCATAATATGACAACTTCATCAAGTGAGGCTTCAAAATCCTCCTCCTTCATAAGATTCTTCGATGAGGAGATGAAGCGATACTTCTACATCCTGAAGGATATGGTGCAAATTCTATATGAAGATGGAAGAGAAAGAACT
This sequence comes from Pinus albicaulis, assembly GCA_034641835.2. Lineage (NCBI taxonomy): Eukaryota > Viridiplantae > Streptophyta > Pinopsida > Pinales > Pinaceae > Pinus > Pinus albicaulis. The sequence goes on along the minus strand of CM076582.1, from coordinate 262,194,234 downwards.
GGACTTCATGAGAAATTGGTTGCTATGAAGAAAGAGAAAGAAGGACTTCTTCAAATAATGCATGAGATGGAGATGTAGCTCCATCATGCATAAGAGGCCTTAACTAAGAACATGCTTGAAGTAGAGGTAAATCACTCAAATATGTCTTCAAATTCCTCTTCACATAGATGTGTAGGCTCATTTGAAAAGCACACTAGAGGTATAGGGTCCAATTTTATGTGAAAAATGGGCTATGAAGGTAAGGGTTTAGGAAAACATGTACAAGGCATGATTGAACCTATTTCGGTTGAGGAAAGACCTAAAAGTTTGGTCTAGGCTACGTTCAATCTTATGGAGAAAAATGGAAAGCCATGAAGTCATTTGAGACAACTACAAAAATAAATTTTATTTTCAGTTCTAAACCACAAACATGTCAAGTATGTTTTCAAGTTTAGTTCGATTGTTTGAAGCCTATGTTGCAGCAAGACATGTGTAGACTTGCAGCTGATGGTGAGCAAGAGAGTTCTGATAGCTATCAAGACAAGAACACTGATGCTAGTCTTCAAAAGAAAGTTGGAACCTCTTCAATTTAATCTCCTCAAGAAGTTAAAAAATATGGACATGTAAAGCAACATTTGAGGTATAATTCTTCCCATAGTCAAGTTGATTATGTTTTTGTTAAGCATGGAAAATATGCATGTGTGAATGGAAGAAAGAGTTGTTGTTCCTATTTTGGTCTATGTAACCATGATGTTTCAAAATTCTGGAAGAGGATGAAGGAATATAAGAAACAATTGAAGCAGAGGCAACTTGCAAAGAAGGTGCAAAAGACTTGCACACATTGCGAGAAGAGGGGACATTTTGTTGCCCAATTTTGGACATTTCATCCAACTAATCATCTCAATCATTTGAAGCAAGAGGATAGAAAGAATGGCGCAAATGGAACTAAAGATTCCATCACTGATATGAGAACTGATGTTTCACATGAAGAATATTTTCAACAGAAAAAATCGCCACGGATGTGGCTTGGTAAGAAGTGGTTTGAATTCTTAACTCAATAAGACATACATTCATTTGTACCTATGCAAATTTCAGTCATGTATGAATTTTTGTTGGAAACTTATGTTTGTTTGAGCCACCATGGATCGATGATAAAGGAAGTGATGTTCAACTACCTTCCATTGAAGATTTCTGTTCAGAAATTTCTGAATGAGTTCAAGAAAGACAATTCTTTACAGGAGGACAAGAGCATCCAAGAAGGAAAGTGTCAACTACATTCGAGTTGGGGTTCAAAATCACTAAGCCAAGCAAGGAAAAGTGTATGGAGACTGGAAATGTGAGGGATTTTTACTCTCATCTACTAAAAAAGTCAGGTAATCTGTCTTTTCGGGTCCAAAGTATTCCCAATGGGGAGGTGTGTTTAGATTTGGATCAAGGACCCAAGTGATAGCTCATAATTCAAAGTGTTCTAAAATGTGTCAAACCTAAGTGATCGGATAGAACTTGTCTTCCTCATTCCGATGCCATGAATGGTTTGAAATATTGATACCATATGAATAATTTATCGCAATTTGAAAAGTCAAGTAAACTGCAATTTTCGACCTTTGACCAGGTTTGACTCGGCATTTGAATATTTAGAAAAACGAATATTCCAGGGAATACTCTTGGAATATTTTTAGAATATTCCCTAAAATATTCCTTGGAATTTTCCCTTCAAGCCAGTATTTGGAGGACAAGTGTCAGCATGTTATTTGACAGATGGACTATATGTGGTCTTCTTCAGTGAATCAAAGGCCGCCACGTGGCCCAGGAATAGTGTTCAAAGATTTTGGTGGAGGGCCAGAGGATCAATCGCACGACCTCCTGCATAGCACGCTAGTTCCTTACTGTATCATCTAAGCAATGGTTCTTAATTGTTATGTGTTACAACTTATACTTAAATTTTAACACAATCGCATTTGGGTGTCCGGAGGGGCCAGCCGATCCCCACGTGGCCTCCAGCCCATGACCAGGGCCAAGGGCTAAAATCCAACTGTTAACCCACGAGACCACCAGTGGTTTTGGAGCTTGTCACATGCCATGGTTTAATGTGACCATTAATTCGTCTGACAGCTACGAAGTTTAAACCAGAGTTAAACAAATACAACCACAGTTAAAAGCATGGGTTTCGTCAACCGTTGCGGTCGGGGCATGGTTTGGGTTGGCATGTGGCCACCCAACCTCTCTGTATTTAATCTCATGGTTTTCTTAATATTTATCTAGCTGAAATCTTGGAGGTGCACCATTTTTGGGCGGTTTGCGAAAATAAACTCCTGTTAAGTGTAGTTGCTCCAAAATTAGTGGAGCTTATTTAGGGGTCACTTGAGAAAATTTGTTTAGTCTCTATCTTGAGCTAGATTCGACCATTATGAGAGTGTGATTAGTCAATTTAGACTTTATTGGACATTCCAAACTCATTGGTGAGGGTTGAGGAGACATCAGAGGCCTTTTGAGTGTTATTTAGCTTCATAGAAGTTCCAAGGGCCACTATGGCCACCAGGGGCTAGCAACAGAATGAGGCCTAGCAAGGGCAGCTAGAGGCCTTTCTCATGAATCCAATAGTCAATTTTGGATGGTTAAGACATTTTGGAACTAATGGTGAGGTTTTAAAATCCAATAGAGGACTTCTAAAGGCCTATTTTCTTCAGAGAAGTTCCAAGGGCCACTAGTTGCCAGCAGGGGAATGAGGCCTATCCAAAGAAGCCAGTATCCATTCTCAGCAATCAAATAGTCTATTATGACTATTTCGAACCTTTTGAATCCAATGGAAGAATTTTTTATAACCTTCTGAGGACTTTTTAAAGTGGAGATGCTTCAGAGAAATTTTCAGTGAACCTAGAGACAAGGGGTGCCACCATGTTTTGGAGGCGTAACCGGAGTAGCTGGAGGTGAATTTATGCAAGTGAATAGTCTATTCTAATTATTTTGGACATTTTTAATCCATTTAAGGTATTTTAAGAGCCAGTTACATACTTATAAAGGTCTATAAGACAGAGGGAATTTTCGGGCAGCCTAGGGCCAACAGTGGATCGAGGTCTAGATTCCGGAGCCAGAGATCATTTGGAGCAACTAATCAGCTCATTGTGGATGTATGATATGTGCTAGAGACTGTAGAAAAGGTTCCAAGGAAAAAAATTATTTTTTAGGGATTTAGTGCCACAAATAAGCTCAAGGAAGCTTAAGGGCACCAAGAGAAGGAGTCAAGTCTAAGGGAGTTGAGATTCATCCTCAGAGAGATTTTAGCCATTCCAGGGGTATGAGGGTATTCTAAACCAATGGTACAATCCAAATAGCAATTATATTTGAGTTAGTAACTTGTAAAATAATTTATACATCATAATCCCAAATAACCAAGTCAGTTGACAATGGATCAAGGAGATGTAGCCCACGATATTCGGGTGAGCTCCTTTATTAAATTTGTTATTATGTGTTGATTATTATTTTCTTCACTATATGGTTGTTTCACATGCTTAATATTAGAAAAAAAAAATGTTCTTAAAACACTTAAACAATAAAAGAAACATACACCTATTTCAAGTATTTATTTCTGCATAGTCATGTACAACAAAGATCTTTAATTTGTTTAACTGAGTGGGAGGTGCTTGTGCATAATAATTTCAAGTTATCCACCCATATTCAGATCAAGGAAGAAGCAATAAAACTAGAATGAATTACAAATATTAACAACAAGTATAATTTATAAGAACCTGCAACAATGTTGAATACAAATAATGTTACCCTATAATCAAGATCAATAAAGATGAGATTAAGAGTTCAAGAATTTCATCACTGGCACAGAAAATGTAAAAAATAGAAGAATCCCCATCAATATCTTATGGAAAGAAAGGTGAATATGAAACTTCACTAGCAAATGAACAAGCATGGACCTTTTAGCAAGAAGGAAAAAAATGAAAGCTCAGTTGTCAGTTTTTTTTTATGTAGCATTTTAAGCCTAGATGAGACTCTAACCAGGAGGCATATGTTATTCATGTTATGCTTTGATCCATTTATCCATTAAGAGGGGAACTTGGAATAGTGGAGAAATGTAGAATTCTCTATATTATTCTATTATTAGATTTTTTTTTTTTAGTTTTTATGATCAGTTAGATTGGATCCTATTCTTAAGGAATATGTTCAATTCCTCAACGAATTTCTAAAATAATTTATGTATGAATTATTTGGTGAATGATATCTTTTTCTATGCAGGAACTCTTCAGGTTGAGTTGGTCTCACGTGGAGCCACACATTTCTTTCATGTCTTGTCCCTCCCTAATTTTGAGTAACAAATCCAAACCAAAAATGTTACATACCTCACTTTAAAGGAGAGTGTTTTTAATATTTGTTTGCCCATAATGGCTAGAATTATTTCACGGACTGTACTAATTCAAGTTTCAGAGTTTATTTGATTAGAGTTCTTTAAAGCTAGCTAATGATTGAAAAGAAAGTTGAAACGAAGCAAAATTATAGAAACTTAATGTAAATAAGTCTCCCTAAGCAGTAGAAATATTTGATAGTGTGCCATTAGTTCAGTTTATAAAGTGAGCTCCATGAATTTCATTTAAAATAATATGCATTTTTTATGCATTATGTAAGCTACTTTGCAGATAAGTTAAAAGCATTTATGATTGGCTACCTATGTTGACAATGTCCTTGGTAGTGGTTTTTAGTCACATAAATATCAATAGTAATAGAAAGTAATAGATAAGGAATAGAAATATCATACATAGAGAAGGAATTGTGATGGAGAAGGTTACGAAAAGAGAAATCCATGACAGAGTTTCTGGCTTCTTAAGATTAGTTGGGAGAAAATTAAGATAAGGGACAAGTGAAGAATCCAATCCAAGGAAAAACAAAAGAAAAGAAACAGCTCATGGAGTACATGTGGAGGAAAGGTGCATAAAATAATGAAAATCGCTGAGGGAAGTGAGATTTAAAGGAATCCAAGAGAGCACCTCCAGAAGAAAAACCTAGATGGAGATGCACATATCAAGAAAAAGTACCAATATGTGGTCAGTTAGGTACTTCAAAATGATTATTTTTTGTGACAAAATTTCCCACCACAAAGCATGAATAACCAACCCTATAAGTAATAATGATAATGCATTGATGGTTTCTGTAGATTGGGTTTATCGACAATTGAAACTTTCCAAATATACTGATAATTCAAATTTCAATCCTCCATCCGAACCTGAACATTAAACTGATAGGGAAACTAATTTTAATCATTATCAAAACATTGTTAAATTCCATGATTCATTGTGTAGGGGTAGTTTAAGGTGTGAAAATGACCTTGGGGGGGTCGGGGGTGGGGGGTGGGGGGGTGGGGGGTGGGTGGAATCTGGCCTTGTGCTTAGCACAATATACTTAGTGGGATGATGGCCATGCAACCCTTGACTTGTGTTGTCTCTGACACCCCATCTAAGGGTTGTTTCAATAAAAATGACATGCATGGAATTATGTGTTATAAAATAAAAAAGTATTCCTTTAACATTAGTAATCAAAACATAAGTTTAGTCCCAAAAACACATAAAATAAAAAAATTAATATCTCCTCATTATATTTGAAAAATATCATATCATGTACTAATATGAAAACCACATAATAATATTTTTTTAAGCAAATCATTAATTTCATTACTTTTATTTGGTGAGTTTTGGGCCCATGAAAGAACTTTGCATTTTTATGAACATATAACAATTTAGATACTTTCTTAGGAGCATTTTTTGTTGCTAAAGACTAATTATGAGCTACAAAATGAAAAATCATAAAGTTAGAGGTGCTAGTAAGCTATAAAAAATTAAAATTGTGAAACAAAAGAAAACTCCAAAACACATGTTTAAGAAAAACCTTATAATGGAAGCCATATATTTATATGTGAAAATGTTTGTAATTAATACATCTAAATAATTCAAATTAGGTTATTATAACAAATAGAAAACTTTTTATCATCCAAAATATTTTTAGAAATTCGAATTCATATATTATTAGAAAAACCATATTTACCATTGTTGTTGGTATATGTCGATGTGTGTATATCAACCACATTAATAATTATTAGGTGTATCTTATTAAAGACTAACTATTTTTTATTATTAATAACTATAAAAATATAATGTTATGTTTTTTTTACACAAGATAGTATATATTATAGACATAAACCTTAATTACATGACAGTCTATTGTGTGTGAGCCATGCTCCATCAATGTGTTAACAAAACATTTATAATTTCCTTATGAGAGAACTTTTTACAATCAGCATAGCAGTAGAGGATAGGAACAAAATTACAATTTGAGACAAGTAGCAAAATAACTAACTTAGACCAAAATCAAAAGTTACATATGGAAACCCAGAGATGAACAACCATATGACTGACAAGATAGTTGAAAGATATAGACAAGTAGATGAAATTTACAAGAAAGAAGTAGGACCAAAACCAATGGCTTATAAAACCCACACCAAAATCCGCTAAAGTGGTTGCCAACCTTCTGTTGTAGCCTAGGTCTTCAAACTACAGCTGGGTAGTCATATAAAATGATGGGAGTGTCATGGGTGCTGCCTGAAAAGTTGGACGACACTGGAGGGTTGCAGGAGGAGGCACCTTCCATTTCTTTCTTGATTCTCGGCAAAAGCCCACTGACGTGAGTGTGCTTATTTTTGATAGAAAAATTTTGGGAGTCCCTTGTTATGAATTCACAATGATGAATTTCCTCCACATAAACGAAAAATTTGTTAGTGAGCACATCAATTTTATTCTCTAGAGTTTTAGTCATCTAAGCTTGATCTTGCATCAGTAGACGAACGGTGGTTTTGGGCTGCTAGTAAAGCTCAATCAACTTCCTGTAAAGGTTCTCCTTGGCCCGAGTGAGGCTTGGGTCAGGGATCCATTCGAACTCTTGATCCACGCTTTCAATGGTAACCTAGCGCCTTAGATCCCTTGCTTTCCCTTCCAAATTTTCCATGTTGACCTGGGTATCCGGGTTAACAACCACCTCATATAAAAGGGAGAATTGCTTGGCTATTGATTTGACCCTGGTAGTTGGGGGAGTGATCAGGTTATTCTAGCGGGAGGCCGCACGACCGCAAGCGTTACTTGAATTTTTTCTAGGTTCCATCCAGATGGGGGGAGAATTTGATAACAGAGTGACGTGGGGTTGCAGTAAGAACTAGGTGGAAGCATGAAGCTTGAGAAGTAGATTAACACAAGGTATCAAAAATAAAATAGAAAATTAGAGAGAGGCTGAGACATAGTGATGAATATGGTGTCTAAGGATAGGAGGGTGATAGTAAAATAGAAGGATGAGCCTGGGGGAATGCGAGGATTAAGAGTGGGCGGTGGGAGTTGTTGCGACATTATGGCACAACTAGAGCTAGATACCCTTGAGGTGACCGAAGGACGACGAACCCTGGGGTATGAAGTGTGCCAACCTTCATGATTCTTCATGCGAGCCTTGGGATTATAAATAATTCGCTAGATCATTAATAACTGTACTGTCCAGAATATGGTGGCGACCGGTGTTGTTGGTGCCACTGGGAGCCACACATTGTTTTTGCATGACGTTTAGATACATGCACTACTATCAAAGTCATCCCTCCTCTAATTCGTGCCAAGCCATAGAGAACAGACTCTGTGGTCCCCACATCCCTTGATTGGTTAACCTATCAGTGAAACCATTAACACTTCTCCTAACAGCTTGAAAGTGGAGACCAGTAGCAAAGTCGATGTGTCATTTAATCCTGTTAATGATTTTTTTGAGATGCCAATTTTCTGACACATTGGATGCCACCATTCTATGTCGCAATTTCTATCTTGCAATAGTGGCCAGCTTTGGATCACCCTCTATGATCAAAGGTTCTATGTTTTGGGTTCTAGAAATTCCAAGAACATGCTAGAGAGCATGAAGTTCCACAGTGTTGTTAGTGGTACTTCCAAGGTTACCAGAATAAATATAGAAAATGTTTCCTTATGAGTTTTTGAAGACATCCCTGAATCCAACCTTTACTGGGTTTCCCTTTGTCACCCCATCATAATTCAACTTAATAGTGCCCGTCTTTTATGGAACCCAAGATTGTTTGAATCCCTGCAAAGATGAGTTTTGGGAGACTGGGTGTATGAGTGAAATGGGAATATCCAGAAGGGACTAGATTCTAAGATCTTCTTGAGACAGAGGGTTAGGGGGAGCCTCCAGCTTTGAACGGGCCACCATTTCTCTGATAGTTTGTTTGATGAGGGAGAGAAAATTGTATTCCTTCTTATTCGTATCCCTGAAGGTTCTGGCATTCCTTTCCTTCTACAGACTCAATCAAATGATTGCTCAGAGGATATTTCAAGCTCTATTAATCATGGAATTACTGGAGAAATATGATCTCCAGTGATTTATGGTGTTTATGATGGAGGAGGGGTCCCTATCAGAGGCCTTAATGACCAAGTAAGCCCAGTTCCAAATGTTGTCGGCATAGGGGCACTCATTTAATGGATGGTTGGTAGTATCCTCATTTTCTTCACAAAGAGTACACCTAGACGGTCCAATGAAGCTTTTATTTCTTAAATTGTTTGAATTCAGGATCATCTTTTGCATGGGTAGCCAGCGAAATATAGATATTTTTGGCCATTTCTTTCTATCCCACAGAAAAATATGATGTTATGTTATTATATAATATTATATTAAGGTTTTCTACAAAGGGAAACCAATTCAAAATGAGTAGTTTAGCATCTTTAGATTACTAATGATATGATTTATAATTATTTCCAAAAGGGCCATTGAAGGTTTAGAGAAATATTTACAAAAATAGACATGGAATTTGACAGGATGGCCTCTCGCCACATAAATTACTAGGAAAATCAAAACATGACTAAACTAGCTTAATTCAAAAGTTGTGAGCTAACATGATTAATCACCACTAAGTTAGCGAGGTGAACATATTTTGAAACTGTGTCCCAATTGTAAGATTACCTCACTATATTATTTCCCTTCCACGCACTGACATCATTGAGCACTAGCTTATGTTTCACTAGGCTGCTAGCCTTTAGTATGATGGTGAAGTGAATGATGAGAAACACAATAGTCACAAGCAACATGTCGTAACCATGACTCGACTACTTTCCTGGGATCATACCCACGAGCTGTTGATTGACAGAAGGAATTGGAGCATGACATTGGGTGAGCCAAAAATCAGTGAGCCAAAACTCGGTGAGACAACCCCTATAAATGGTTCAGACCTTACAAAAATCTGGGACATTGGAAATCAGTCACTAGGAAGCTTTCCTGGAATCACCCAAATAGACCAACACTAAGAAGCCACCATGAGAAATCCTTAGAGTTTCAATCAACCACAACCCTGAATTGACGACTTAGGGGTATTGCAGAACCTCATTGTAATCCCCCCGAATATTGGTCTGCTACCCCAAATATGGAATGGGAATCGAACTAATGTTGCAGAGCCTTTGAGTGTGTAGATAAATTTTGTTGGGATACCAATACACCACGATTAGTGTAAGGAAAATCCCCATTGTCTTAACATTTGACAGAAAAAATGCCAAATATTAGCAGGGTACATAGATTCCATGACACAATAAAGAGAAATGGCATCGATAATTGCATCCACATACACCATAGCTTGAAATTTAGCATAATTCTAGGGAATGAAAGCTATTAAGACTACAATTGATATGTTCCCCTCACACATAGGGTAATTACAATCCCACATAGGAGCCAGAGGACATATAACCTTACCATAATTGAATTGCGTCATGATTTCAAGGTGAATGTACTAGTTTTCTGAGCCAAAGAGGATCCCTAGCGTGATGAAATTAATACAAAGGTACTTATCATTCATGGTTTCCACCTGGCCTCCTAGTTGTAGATTAGAGGTGTTTCGAACTATCAAATCGACTTGTTTAACCATGATTTTCACCTACCGTGGAGATTATGAGTGGAAATATCTTCATAAGAAGTTCTTAATTGTTGAGGGACTCATTGTGAAAAAGTAAAATCCATAGGCTTGCACTGGGTATTGAGATCATGGTTGGCCAAGTGGTAAAAAATATTATTACCTACGTGATGAACATGGGTAAAATTATGATATTTGATCCTTCTAAGAATGCATACTACCCTTTGAATATGTGATTCCAACCTCCATCTTGCAAAGTATTTGAAGAGGGGAGTGTCGGTCTCAATTTTTTTAAGAATAAAGATGATCACCAGAGAGTCTCCATCGATTATAACTTGATGATATTGTAAATGAAGGGAAATTGAGAGTCCATTTTCCAAGGCTTAAATTTCTACCTCATTATTAGTGAGAGATCTAAGGAGGCCCAAGTAGATGAAAATAATTCACCCTTCACTGTCAGGGATGACTCCTCCATAGTTGGCTCGACCTCGATTGCCAATTGAGGCTCTATCGAAATTGAGCTTTAGAAATCCTTCTGGAGGAGTTGACCAAAATGATGGGTTAGTAGCTGAAGGAGATAAAATGCTATTAGACAGGATAGGATAATTTTGACTGATGTTTAAGGCCTCTAAGATTTATTTTTCTTTCGAGGTAAAATCTTAGTCCTATGTTTTCGAGTGCATTGTAGAGATAGCCTCATAAATCTATGTTGTGTGTATGCTACTCTAGATATGGATGGATTTTTATTTTTGAGGACTCTTATATTCCGCATCTTCCAAATGTTCCAAAGGGAAAAACCAAGGGCAACTACCATAATATATTAAGGATAGGGTTGTTGAAAGGTGTAGCATTCAGGGTCTTCGGATTGATAGGAATGCTTGTGGGTTTAATATTACCTCCTTGAAAGGCTTGAAGGATATGATCCCAAATATTTAGAGAAAAGGTACATTCAAGGAATATTTGTGTTAGATCCTCCATCGTATTGTAGCAGAGAGGGAATGCTATGGGACCGATGAAGCCTCTCTTCCGAAGATTCTCGCACGTTAATTTTTTTCTTCTTAATTAATAACCATAGGAAGAAGGTCACCTTCGGTGAATGCCTCAGCTTCCAAAAAAAATTTAAAACCTTTTTCAATCCATCATGCTATACATATTGAAAAGGTTATATTCTTCTTTTAGATTGAATGGTCCAGTGGTGCCATACCCTCATCGCAGCATGTCAGAACCTATTTGGACGACTATTTTCTGAGCCATTAGTCTTGGATCTAGAATTTCTTTCTCATTGAACTAATTCCGATGATGTGTTTGAGAAATAAGTTTCTAGGGCTTCCATAGCTTTTCTAGGGGTAGTTTATCCTCCAAAAAGTATGCCACTATAGAGAAACCTTGGGGAGAGTGTTGAGTTCTTATTTTATTAGAGTGTGGAAGAGAGGAGAGGTGTGAACAATAATTCCAGGAATCTTCCAAGAAATGAGCTAATTTCCCATCGCTTACTTCTAGAATCAATTTTATTAAATTATATAAAACATCTACACTAAACTTAATGAATCTAATGCAATAAATCAAATAAAATTAAAAATAAACAACTACACTAAAATTAACACATCTACTGCAAGAAATCAAATAAGATTAGAAATCAACATCTACACTGAAATAAATGCATCTAGTGAAAGAAATCAAATATGATTAGAAATAAAAATCTATACTAAAATAAATGCATCTAGAGCAAGAAACCAAATAGGATTATAAATCACCATCTACACTTAAATCTATGCATTTGGTGTAAGAAATAAAATAGGATTCAAAATCATGATCTACACTGAAATCAATGCATCTGGTGGAATAAATCAAATAGAACTAGAAATCACAATATACACTAAAATCAATGCATCTAGTGAAATAAATCAAATAGAATTATAAATCACCATCTACACTAAAATCAATGCATATAGTGGAAGCAATCAAATATAATTAGAAATCAACATCCACACTAAAATCAATGTATTTAGTGAAAGAAATCAACTAGAATTAGAAAACATCTACACTAAAATCAATGTGTCTAGTGCAACAAATAAAATAGGATTAGAAATAAACGCCTACAATGAAATCAATGAATATAGTGCAAGTGATAAAATATCATTAGAAATCAACATCTACATTGAAATTAATGCATCATGTGAAAGTAATTAAATAGGATTAGAAATCACCATCTACCATGAATTCAATGCATTTAGTTCAAAAAATATTATTCCCTCTTTCCCCCCTCTATCTATATCTATATCTCCCTCCATCTCTCCATCTTTGTCTCTCTATCTCACCCCCAAACATACACACTCTCCATCTCTCTCTCTCACTCCACTTTTCTCTCTATATGTATTTTTTCTTCCCTACCTCTCTCCCTTTCCAAATCCATCTCTTTTTCCTTCCTCTATCTAAATTATTCTCTCTCCCTTTCTTTCCTAGTGCCCTCTCTCTCCCCCAATCTCTCTTTATCTCTCTATCTACCCTTCTATTGTACCTGTTTCCTGTAGGATGTCCTTGGCTGCAAAAAGTATGCCAGGAAACCAACTCAACCAATATTTAGGTTCAATCTGGCCCTTGAACCAGAGGGGGCTCCCTAAATAATTATGAGGCCTTGTTTAACACTATTTAATGTCACCAAACAACAGCCTTTGAAGCATAATGGCCAGATTTATGGTTTTAATTGGGGGTGGTTGGATATTAATGACAATCCCTAATCACTATTAAAGGCCTCTCTCATAGGGTCCCTTCTGAATGTGTCAGCTTCCAGCTTGAGAGAAAGACTTGATTTGTATATTATTTTGATAGAAGAATGTAAGGATATCCCTAATAATGTAGCATCCAGGCTCACTACCTAACAACTAGGGATATTTGGATGCGTGTAGATGATTTATGTTAGGCCTATATAGTTTGCAAGATTGGAAAGAACAAACGTTGTAGAGACAACATCAAAACCACTTTGGAATCCTATGATCTAGCCCTATTATATTCAGAGAGTGATCTCTCTATATTAGCGTTTTCAAATATATTTCTTCAAGGCTTATGATATGATTTTAGGCTAGTTGTAAAGCACAAGGGTTTTCGTTTGTTTTGGTCGGGATGAATATTATTAAAATGAAGGAAGTATTTTTGAGGGGTAAAGGTGTGAGTAGGTTGAAAATGTTTCAGTTGATAAGATAGGTAAGAAACAGTGTTAATCAATTGGGCTATGGAGTCACAAAAGGGTTTAATTGGACAACAGGTTTCAAGAGTGGTCTATGGGGCAAGTCATCTATGTCAACAGATCTCTTTAAGTTTATTTATGGTATGAAACATTAACAAGCAGTGAAAGAAATAAAACATATAAGAAAACAAAGGGAAGATTAAGATCAAGTAAGAACTTTGAATCTAGCCTACTTTTAGCATATTCTCAAAGGAAAGACACAAAGCAACTTAAGATCAGGTAAGTACTTTTAAACTAGCCTGATTTTGATATAATTTTAAAGGAAAACATTAAGAAACAAAGAATAGCTTAAGATCAAGTAAATACTTTTAACTTAGTCTGCTTTCAGCATATTCTTAAAGGAAAAAAAAGAATAGCTTAAGATCAAGTAAGAAATTTTAACCTAGCCTGCTTTTAGCATACTCAAAGGAAAGACACAAAGCAACCTAAGATTAGGTAAGTACTTTTAAATTAGCTTCCTTTTGATATACTTTTAAAGGAAAACATTAAAAAACAAAGAATAGCTTAAGATCAAGTAAACACTTTTAACTTAGCCCGCTTTCAACATATTCTTAAAGGGAAAAATTCATGATGAACATAAAAAGTAGTCTAAGATCAGGTAAGTACTTTTAAACTAACCTACTTTTGACATACTCTTAAGGGAAATTTTCAAAGAAACTGTTGGAGAAGAAACTAGAGGACAGGGCTAACCATAGACTTCCTTAGTTCAACCTTACTTAGTAGACTTTTCAAGAACATTGAAGGACAAAATCTCAAGTTTTACTCAGCAAGAAAAGGGCTCACCAACATTCCTTGGCTAATCACAATCTATTAAATTATCCTCAAATACACAATTAGTAGAAAACATAAATATAAAGATTTATCAGTGAGATTTAGGGTACTTGAAAATAAATCCTAATTTATATTTGTTGTTATTTATCAGAGAAGATGGACAATATGGAAAACATGAGAAAAATAACAATTTACAATAAGAAAAACATCACCATTGACATAGACCAAGATCCCATAAATCTACTTGTATATTTGATGTCCAAACCAGTTACAATATTCAAATCCAGTGGGCCTTTACAGCTTCAAACTTCTCATCTCAGCCTATATTTCTTCTATTACAAAATAGAGCTTCAGGAGCCTCAATAGCTATTTACAATGAATGAGTATTCAAAGACCAACCCCTATACTATCTTCTCAAGCATTATTTATAGAAGAATGAGGAGGTGGAGTGAAATAAAGGTCTATCTGTTCAATTAACACAGAGTAAGTGCTTCTTGGCCTTTGAAGGGCCAAATGGAGAAGTTTTCAAATGTTTTAACTCTGCTAATTGATTATTACATTAAATGTCATCAACTTTAGTCACTTTTGTTTACTTTGGAGGCTTTTGGTAGGCTGGCAATTAATTCTGAGTTGTCTTTGACAAAATATCTCTTACTGTGCATTTACTATGTATTATTTTGAGGAAATAAGTTTGTAGGTGGAATTTCTAGCTTTAATTTCCTCACTGATATGGAATTTGGAGGCTTTCTTCATTGATTTGTGCTGAATTGGCACTTTGAACTTTAATTAGGCCTTTGATTTTTCTTTAAGGCCTTTGAAATTATCTTCGGAGCCTTAAACTTTATTTGTTGACTGTATTCGCTGAATTGGCTTTAGTCATCTATCTTTTTCCCTTTTCAACTGAATTAGGCTTTGGTGCCTTTAAGCCTGTTCCTTTAATTATCTTTAATTGTGCTTTACCTTTAACTACAGGGTTAAGCTCTTTTAGTCGTCAAAATTTATGTATTGAACGCTTATCCTGTGTTCTTCTCCCTTAGACTATAAGATTGTGCCTTTAATCTTCAACCTTATGCATTAATCCCTTTAACTTTGACTATTTCACTGTGTTTCCCTTTGCTATGGATAGGAGGCTTTATCCAAGCGAAAGGGTTTCTTAATATAACTAGCGCTCATGGAGCAGTAGTCAAGCTGTGAAAAAAAACCCTGCTAGCTTCCCTTGTTCGTGATCTTTGCCTCTTTTTGGACCACGAGGGACCTCATCTTCTGGCCATATTTAATTATGAATTAGGAGAATGAGTTTGGCCTATAGAACCACCATCGAATCTTGTAAAAAACAATAAAAATTTTACTAAATCCTACAGTATTTGGAAAACTACTTGGAGAGGCTGACAGAAAATGGGAGGAGAAATTATAAAGGGAAACAATATGCAAGAATGGGTTGAATAGAGGAAACCCATGGAAAATGGTTTTTTAAATGCAATTGGCGCAAAATTGGGTATTGGTGGTTTTGTAAAAACAACGAATGGTTTTCGCGTGACCCTCGGGAAGTAAGTGGTTTTTCCCAGAGGGAATGCGATCCAGCCATTTAGCAACATCTGTCCCTTACAAAACCAGTGGTCTCGCATGGGTTCAAGTGGTTAAACCTCGACACAGAAAATTGCGCGAAATGCAATGTAGACCATTAGATCTAGGTGGAAGATCCAACGGCTACGAGAGAGCGTGATGGGGGGAAGTGCATGGACAACAGAATTAGTGGAATCTAGGTGGTAGCGTGTGATAGGATGGGCACTTTGCATAGTGGATGGTAAGCCCTGGTGGAGTTGGGTTGTCAATTTTGATCGGGGCTATTGGATTTAAATAAATCAACGTGAGATTTGATGCGAAGGATGGAGGAATATATATGGGCCAGGCGATCAATGGATAGGAGGGGCGGTGACGACCATTGATCTATATAGATCTACGATGGAGGTTGCATAATGGATTGATAAGGTGGGGATAAAATAAAATGAATGAATGTGGCCAAGGAAGGAATTGATCGGTGGGGGTTTAATTATCGTCGTCAGATCATATAGATCTACAACTAAGATTTATCGGGGTTTGACGAAGGTAACGGGGGAAAATACAAGGGAAAAGAGTTTTGCAAGGGAATGGGAAAAAGGTGAGGGGAGGGGGCTTAAGAGCTTGGGCTGGGGCACGGTCCTGTGGAGGAGAAGTGACAAGGGGCCAAAAGAATGGAGCTAATTGCATCGGCGGGGAAAATTTTGCAAAGGAAGTGCGGGTTCATAGAAGAAATGTCAATGCGATGGGGTCAGAGGGGTTTAGGTGCCTGGTCATAGCACCAGGTTTTATGATGAAGAAGGAGCTATGGCTAAACCAAAAGGGGCTTAAGGGCCTGTGTATAAAATGGGTGTTGTTTAGGCCAAAAGTAGTTTTTTTAAGGGTTCTTTGAAGTTCTGATAGGAAAAATAAGACAATTTAAACCATAAAATAGGATTTTTATGAGTTTAAAAGGGATTTTTGGAGGTTTTTTAGGAAGATGAAGGATAAATGAGAGAGGAGAGGGAAATTTTACAAAGAAAATGAATGATATGGGGGAAACAATTGGGGGAATGAAATGATGAAAATGGGGCTTTTATAGGAAACAATTTTCTTTGGGGACAACAGTATTTATTGGTGGATTTATTCAATGGAACAGTAGTGAAAATAAATTTTTAGTTTAGGAAGCATCAAAAGACTTCAAGAATGAGCAATTTTCTATAAAAATAATCTCTTGAAGGCTTTAAGACCTATTTTAGCCATCATTTTCTATGAAAAAAATATACTGATGGATAACAATTTCTACAGCCTAACAAAACATATTCAAGAGAGGATAGAAGGACAAAAAATAACTAGTTTAAAAGAGGGGCTTGATCAAATAGAAAATCTGATATACTAATCTCTTTAAACAATTATAGCTTTCAGAAATTATGAAAACTATGTTTTCATAATAAACAAAATATAATCAATTCATTATAGAAAGCTTGTGTAATTTAGATTTCAAGAATAATTTACAATAAAAAATAGGTCTGTAAATTAATCTCTTAATCAAATTACAACTTTGTAATGAATTGAAAATGAAATTGAGATTCAATTAGATTTTAAATTGGATAACTGTACATGAATTAAATCATATGAAGAAAACAAATATGGAAATATTGGAAAAACGTATGAGAAACACAAATTTTGGCGAAGCCAGAGATGAAATACTCTAATTAGAATTTCTAGAGAAAATTTTTACAAAGCTGAAACGGTCTTGGCCTCAAAATTCCACACTTCATATTACAATATGAAACAATATATCGAGAAACTACTTCATAAGTTGGTACAATAGTAAATGAATAAAATCCTGAAAATGATCACACTAATAATAGAAGAGTCCTCAAAGCTGAACTTTGTCATATATTCTACCTCAAATCTGGAATTCTAATCTGCAAGGTGTCGTAGTACTAAATACAGAGCTGATATCGAGCATAAAAAAAAACTCAACCTCTATCCCTTATATCTGGAAACTGTTAAGGTGTACCCCACAAATTCGTTAACTGCCCAACAAATTTAGATCTTCTAAGGATCATTGGCTTGCTACTTCAGGAGGTAATACCTTCATTTTGAGACAAAATTAAAGGTCTAATGATACAAATGTGGTGATATTTCCAAGCATTGCTTGAGAGATGCTCAAATTAGAGCACCTTTCCAAAGTGAGATGCTTAATTCTAATAAAATTCTCAAATGAATGTGGCATATTTTGTAACTTAGAGGGATCTCCTAGAATGAAATGCTAATGTTTAATTAAATTCCAAATGAATTTGGTAGCTTTTGCAAACTGAAGCTCCCAGATAAGTCAAGATATTGGAGGTTTGTAAGTGAGGCAGGACGGAGTGGGGAATGTTATCCCAATAGATCCAAATGAGATCAAGTGAGTACGACATACCAATAAATATGCTTTCTGGACAATCGCCTTTGGCCTTGAGCAGCTAAAAATTTCTCATATCGACACCTGAACCATCATTTCCCAAGTAAGAAAGAATTTCACCATATGCCCAGTATTTCCTTCAAGTCATAAAATTTGCAATGACTAAATTCATTCACCTCCAAAGCCGAAAAATGATTTGTAATGGTCGAGAATGAATTAAAAACAACAGATTGCTTTTGATCCTTGGTTTTTGAATGTTTCATATCCCTTTCATACTCAATTTCCCCACATTTATTAAAGTCATCCTTTCGAATTATATCTTACTAGCCTTGTCTGATGGGCCGAGCAATGCTTTGGTTACTGCTCCTTTCAATTTGCACACATTATTTAATTATTTTTCCTTACTGCCACTTAACACTAGCTGAGGTTGTGATTGGGGCTGGGGTTGAGGATCGTGAGACCAATTTGGTGGTTTCCCTCCACTTCAATACAACTCAAAAACAAAATCATGCTTTTTTTTTACGATCGATGAATCAAATCTCTAAAATCTACAATCAAATTTCACTGTGTGGAGAACCTTCTGTTCTTACATTATCATTGAAAACCATGAGCAGATCTTTAGAGGGGAGCTTTGCTGGTATGTAGTTTCATAGCTCGGGGGTGCGAACTGCTTCACGTTCTACCATGTACCCAAGAGTTATTTTACAAAATAACTAATTTGTGACCTCCCCTAGCTGTTAAAGATTGAATGACCCTGGGGGGTCCAAAATTGAATGGAGACTGTTCTTCATAATTTCAAATGCTTAGTATGAATTTGGCTTAAAATTTAATTAATTTTATAATATAATTTTAATTTAAAACAAACATTTCCATAAAAATATAATTATATTTTTATAAAAATAATATATTTTAAATCAAAATTAATATATATATATATATATATATATATATATATATATATATATATATATATATATATATATATATAAATAATAAACCATTCAAAACCATAAATATATCTCTCATCATTTTTATCTTGAAATTGTTTCACCAAAAATTAAAACTTTTAGGTGTGACAAAATATGTTACAACATCGGCTCCAATGGGGACTGCTTCCCCCTGTGGGATGCAGAGAAAAATCAGATCAATTGCCTTTTAGCATTGGGCATGAAGTCATATTGTGAACCTGATCATCAACCATCATCTGCCATAACAAAATTTCCTTGATAAAACCTGTCATTTGAATAACCTGCTAGTGTAGACTGCAACCTGCAACTGTGAAATATAACTATATGCTAGTCCTAATGTGTGTAGAATATTTCGATAGCCTAACAAAACATATTTAGGAGAAGCTAGAAGGAAAAACAATAACCAATTTCAAACAGGAGCTTGATCAAAAATACAGTCTGATATACTAAGCTCTTTAAAGAATTAAAGTTTTCAGAAATTATGAAAACTATGTTTTCATAATAAATAAAATATAATCAAGTCATTACAGAAACCTTGTGTAGTTTAGATTTCAAGAGGAATTTACATTAACATATAGCCATGTAAATTAAACTCTTAATCAAATTACAACTTCAAAATGAATTGAAAATGAAACTGAGATTCAATTAAATTTTCAATTGGATAAATTACATGAATTAAGTCATATGAAGAAAACATATATGGAAATAATGGAAAAATGTACGAGAAACATAAATTCTATCAAAGTCAAAGCTGAAATACTCTAATTATAATTTATGGAGAAAATTTTTACAAAGCTAAAAAGGTCCTGGCCTCAAAAGTGCACACTTCATATTACAATATGAAACAATATATAGAGAAACTACTTCCTCAGATGTTACAATAGTAAAGGAATAAAATCCTGAAAATGATCACACTAATAATAGCAGAGTCCTCGAAGCTGAGTTGTGTACATATCTTCTGCCTCGAATCTCGAAATATAATTTGCAAGGTGTCTTCGTAGTGAATATAGAGCTGATATCAAGAAAAAAAAACTCAACTTCTGCCCCTTATATTTGGAAAATGTTAAGCTCTCCCTTGCAAATTCGTTAACTTCCTAGCAATTTTAGGTCTTCTAAGGATTGTTGGCTTGCTAATTGGGGAGGAAATACCTTGATTTTTAGAAAAAATTAAAGGCCTAATGATACAAATGTGGTGATATTTCCAAGCATTGCTTGAGAGATGCTCAACTAGGAGCACCTTGCCAAACTGAGATGCTCAAGTCTAATAAAATTCCCAAATGAATGTGGTAGATTTTTCAACTTAGAGAGATCTGTGAGACTTAAATGTTCAAGTCTAATTAAATTCCAAATGGATGTGGCAGATTTTGCAAACTGTGGCTCCCACACAGGCCAACATATTGGAGCTTTGTAAGTGAGAAAGGATGAGGTGGGGAATGTTATCCCGCAGAGCCATATGAGATCAAGTGAGTATGCCATGCTAGTAAATATGCTTTCCAAAAAATCTCCTTCGTCTTTGAGCAGCTACAAATTTCTCATATTGACACCTGAACCATCATTTCCCAGGTAAGAAAGAATGTCACCATCTGCCCGGTATTTCCTTCAAGTGATCAAATTGGAAATGACTAAATTCATTCACCTAAAAAGCAGAAAAATTATATGTAATGGTCGAGAATGAATCAAAAACACCATATTTATTTTGATCCTTGGTTTGTGACTCTTTGATATCCATTTCTTGCTCAATTTCCCTACATCTCTTAAATTCATCCTTTCAAATTATATCTCATTGGCCATGTCTGATGGGCTGAGCAATACTTTGGTTACTACTCCTTTTGATTTGCACACAAGCTTTAATTCTTGATCCCTTACTGCCACTTAACACTAGTTGAGGCTTTAATTGGGGCTATGGTTGAGGATCATGGGACCAATTCAGTGGTTTCCCTCCACTTCAATACGTATAAAGAACACAATCATGCTTTTG
This sequence comes from Pinus albicaulis, assembly GCA_034641835.2. Classification (NCBI taxonomy): domain Eukaryota; kingdom Viridiplantae; phylum Streptophyta; class Pinopsida; order Pinales; family Pinaceae; genus Pinus; species Pinus albicaulis. Next base: position 262,173,417 of record CM076582.1, on the reverse strand, counting down.
TTTATCATTTGATGAATGAAATCTCCAAAATTTGCAATCGAGTTTCACTGTTTGGAGAACCTTCTGTTTGTTGCGTTGTTATTGAAAACCATGAGCAGATTTTCGAAGGGGGACTTTGATGCTTCGTAGTTTCATAGATGAGGGTTGTGAGCTGCTTCACCTTCAGTAATGTACCCAAGATTTTTTTTACAAAACAACTAATTTCGGACCCCCCCAGCTGTTAAAGCTCGAATGACCCTGGGGGGTCCAAAATTGAATGCAGACCGTCCTTCATAATTTCAAATTATTAGCATGACTTAGGCTTAAATTATAATTAATTTTATAATATAATTTTAATTTAAAACAAACATTTCCATAAAAATATAATTATATTTTTATAAAAATAATATATTTAAATCAAAATTAATATATATAAAAAGAATAAACCATTCAAAAGCATAAATATATCTCTCAGCATTTTTAGCTTGACAAATTTTCACCCAAAATTAAAAATTTTAGGTGTGCTAAAATATGTTACAACACCTTCAACCCTATCACTATCTCTCCCCCCTCTCTTTATCTCTCTCCCCCTCCATCTTTGTGTATCCCTCTGTCTCTCTTTTACCCTTCTCTCCTTCTCTCATTCCTCTACTTATCTCTCTCTTCATTACTCCTCTCCCATGTCCTTAATTTTATCTCCTTCAATGCAAGAAATAAAATAGGATTAGAAATCACCATCTACAATGAAATCAATGCATATAATGCAAGAATGATTTTTCCCTCTCTTCCCCTTCCATCTATTTCTGTATATCCCTCCATATCTCCTTCTTTGTCTCTCTATCTCACCCCTCTCCCCAACCATAGATGCCTTCTCCCTGCATCTCTCTCTCTCTCTCTCTCTCTCCCTCTCTCTCTCTTCACCTTCCATCTACATATATATATCTCTCTATCTCTCTTTTGTATCTCTATATGACCCTCAAAACGCATACATTCGTTCTCCATATTTATCTATCTCTCCCTCCCTCTTCCTCTCCCTCTCTCTATTTCTTCCCCTTCTCTTCGTACCTCCCTCATTCTATCTCTCTTCCCTCTTTATCTCATCTTTCCCTCTCTCTCCATATCCCTTATCACTCCCTCTCTCTCTCCAACGTTCTCTCTCTATGTATTTTTTCTTACTACCTCTTTCTCTCACTTCATCTCTCATTCTGTCTCGCTCATCCAAGCTCTCTTCCTTCCACTCTCTCCATTTCTCTCCTTCATCCCTATGTCTCTCCCCCTTGTCTCTCTCTCTCTCTCTCTACCCTCCAACTCTGTCACTATCTCTCATTCTCCCTCCTATACTATCTATCTCTCCTTTATCTCTCTATCTCACCCCGAACATATACACTCTCTATCCATCTCTCCCTTCTTACTCCCTCTCTCTCTCTCTCCACATTTAGCTCTCAATGTGATTCTTCTTTCCTCAATCTCTTTCCTTCAAACTCCATTTATCTATCCCTCCCTCTCTCCTTATGTCTCTCAAGTCCTCTCTCATCCTTCCTCTCTCTCCCTTTCTCTCCCTTCCTCTCATTGCCTCTATCTCTCCATGTTTATCATTATGTCTTTGTTCTTCCATCCCATATATATCTAGAGTTAATATATATCATGATATATTAGTAAATATTATAATATAGAAAATTTAATATTATATTAAATTTAATATTGTATTAATCCTAAGTTATTAAATTTCTAATATTAATATTAGATTTAATGATATTTTTTACATGGCATGATAACAAATTTTTTAAATAATACAATTTTGAGTTGTAAATATTTGTGCCTTTAGATATTTTAATATATCCACACGATATCTTTTTCTTTTTAAATATTCATTATATAAATATTTCATTAAAAGAAACATTAAAAAATTTTGGGGACATATTTTCAATTATTTATATTGAAATAACCTTTTTGGTTTATTTTACAAAATGGTATCGACTTTAGTAAAGGGTAAAGATGTTTAAAAATTTACCTAATCTTGAATTTTAGTGTGGTAATTCTTTTTGTTGAAGAAAAATTTATGATCCATTCAAATTCAACCTATATGATAAAATAACTATTTAACGCATGAGTTTTATAGTGATTTTATCATATACATTGAGTTTCAATAACTATATAAAATTTTTTAATTAATTATTTTAATTTTTTAGTTTTTTTTTTTTAATTTATATTTTGGTGAGCATGAGAAATATTTCAATTTTGTTGACGGACATAGTTACATCCTATGATTCAGAGTTATATTGATCTATGATGTGTAACTAACTTAGTAATAAGTGACCTTAAATATAAAGTGATTTACACTTCATATAATATATTTCAATTTTACTTTAATAGATTTATTATGATGTAATATCTAGTGGAATATATGTGACATTTTATCCATCATCTACGCTTAGTACATGTTATCAAAAACAAAAACAAAATATTTGATTGGAAAGAAAACCATAATCCCCAAATATCATCAATCACTATAGTACCTATAGATTTAGTGTAAGCTACAATAGACAAGACACTACAACTGAATGTTTACAAAAGTTTCATTTAGTAATCAAGTATAAGAAGGGAAGCATAGATAAGTAGGATGATATGCTTTCAAGGCCACTCACATAAAAATTTATAGCTTCAGGAACTTCGATGCACATGGAGCATTTCATCCATGATGCATGCATAGAATAATATGAAGAATATGAGGACTTCAAGGAGGTGTTTCCATAGCTATAGCTTGAAATTAATAGAAGCATTGGTGACAACATGATTTATTTCATCTTCAAACTACTTTACTCAACATTTAAAAAAAAAATTGTGTTCCTCAATATGAGTAAAAACAACTAATCAAACAAGATCACACATCTAAGGTCTCAGGGCAGTTTGATGTTGGGAAGATTGTTTCCAACATACAAATCCATGTGTACTATACAAAAATGAAAGAAGATGTAGCAAGGTTCATTATAGAATGTATATTTTATTGTACAATCAAGCCTTATATTAAGAAACAAGTTCTATACAACCCCTTACCTACAACCCACTTGTCTATGAGAAATTATATCCATAAACTTAATGAGAGATTCACTAACAAATATGAAATCACATGACTAATTTTCATGGTATTTTATATGTTTAGAAATATGTGCATTATTGTGCCCTATACAAAGACTAAGAAAGGGAAATAACCGACAAAGTTGTTCTTTCAACAAGTTTGGGTGCACTTAGGGATACCAAGTAGCATCGTTTTAGAAAGGGATACCATATTTCTTAGTGCATTTAGCTTGAAGAGGTTACAAATAATTCCGTCCAAAAATATATGTCAAACATGAAACAATCACTATGAGTTTGGTGTACATTTTGAGGGTTATAATTAGAAGCATTTGAATATCTCGGATAAAATATGGTTTTCAGACAACACACTAATAACAAATTAGTTCACACATCTACATCTAATCCCCAATTTAAATTTTTTCTTAGATATTTTCCATCTTCAATTTTGGATGTTGTATATGGATAGCAAGGAGGTACATGTAAGGATCTCGTAAGTGATGCATTAGGAGAAGATAAAATTCTTGAGAAGATTAGGTTGATCCATTTACAAGTACAGGGATTTTGAAGAAATTATAGGAGAAATAGAAGGCCAACCATGACCAAAGAGAAAATAAATAATTCATCAAGAGTGAAAGACAATGATTGACAATATGGTCCTTTTTATATACTATAAAAGGTGCGAGATAATTCCTATAGACTCAATCTTCCCCTCTATGTGCGCATTTAATCTGTCGTGAATGTGGAAAATCTCAAAACAAATTAGCCTTCCATGTTGGATTACGAGGAGGGGAAGGTGCTACCTTCCATAGAGGAATTAGCACCAAATCCTCAGGAAAATTTGATAGAGGAAACAATTATGTGGAAGAGGCTTAGAACTACAATATTGGGGAAACCTGTCTTTTGGGAGTTTGGATTGGGAGGATAACTTTTGAGAACAAAAAAATGGTAATCCAAGGAGAAGGTAGAGGAAACATTTTCTCACATAGTGATCCATATTAGATCATTATATTATTTTTCATCTAGCTTGATGCTTTAGAGAGTAAAAATTGGAGGAATCAACATGCAAGGGAAATTTTACCAGTGAGGCTTAGCTTGGAAAATTGGGGTCTGAGACATTTTGGGACCATTTTGAGGTAGTAAATGAAAGTCTTTTGGAGTCCAAAAAAATCTTTCTTATGAAAACGTATTTTTATTTTTGTACACTTAGATAATTTTCGAACGGTACAAAAAATATGTCAATAAGAGTTTGTATGCAAAATTTATGCCTCGTAAAATTTGACCTTTTGGTTTGAACACTACTGTTCGATAGGATGTAATGTTGGCCATTATTACTCATGAAGAAAGGGATATCAATGTGTGTAAAATGAAGAATCTAGAAGGGTGAAATTTGTGATTTTGGTTGAGAGTCGAAGAATTTAAACATGATCTATGTTTGGCTATCAGGTTAGGTTCAAACTATACCACTAGGAAGAGTGGGGCTTTATTCTAGGATATTGTATATTTTTGTAGAGTAGAGTAGAGAAAATTGGAGTGGTATTTAGTAAGTACAAAAAATGATGTTAGTGTTATGTAGGATCGTAATAGGACACAAATTTAAAGTAAATCCAAACATAATGCCTTCTCATTTGTACTTTCACTATTTCCATATGAGAGAAAATGAAGCAGAGAAACCTCACCTTCTATCTAGTTTTTCTCTTCTAAGGGTAGTATAGAGAAAAAATTCTTGTTCATTATGGATGGTATGTGATTGTCTTGGTTTCTTTTTATTTTTTTTAATTTTATATATTTCATGCATTAATAGAAAATCAATAATTAACAAACGTAGAATCTAAAGGAATTTAGAGTTCATAAAATAGATTTTAATTTAGTTTAATAGATATGTAGTAATGAACAATATATTGGAATGCCATATAGTTTCTTATGAAAAAAGAAAAGTTGTTGTAGAACAAATGCTCATTCAAGCATGCAAAATAGGGTACATGAAAGAAAAATCTTGAGAACTGAATATAGGATAATTTACAGGGGAAAACAACACACTAAAATGTTCAATATAGCACAATAGCACACATTTTCAGTGCCAATCACAAACTTCAATAAAATTAGTGAGAGTAAACAAAATAAGAAAACTAGAAATTTGGAGTGAGTGTATGTTGTCCTATTGTAGTTGGAAAAAATAAATGCATCTCACAAAAGAAGATGGCCTACTATTTTTGGTGAAAATAATGTAAATATGTGTAGTTTAGGAAAAAATCATGGAAAAATAATTCTATGGAAAATTTGTTGGTTGTGACACATAGTAGCTTTACTTTTCAACCCTTTTTTAGTATAAAATTGAATGGCTAGACAAGTTCTCAAATCTCCAATTTTAAAGGAATAGTGGATAATTTGTCCCTCAGTTACTATTTTTCCTTTTTTGAATAATCACATTACAAAATCATTTTATTCTAGGGATGAACCATTTCATATAGGTTATTTCCACCTCATCACAATGAACTTAAAAACCAAAAATGTCCCAACCTAACTAATTAAGGTGAGCTTTAGAAATGAAAGAATTAGTATGCTATCTTACTAATAAGGGGAAAATTGAGGTCTAGAATGTGTCTTATAAGAGAAATAATAAAATGAGAGTTGAAAAATTAAAATGGAAGTTACAAATTCCAAAAATAGAGAAAATAAAATCTAGTTTTTATCATATTTTGATTATTTATTTATACAATTATTAAAGTGTAAGTACTCATTGATGAAAAATTAAATTCCAGATTCGATGGATATAAACATTCCTTTTTTTTTGGTAAATCCATTGTAAATAAATTAAAAATACATGAAAATTCCCATACACTTTAACCCAAAATCTTGTCAATTAGATATCTAAAAAATATTGTAAGTGTATGATTTTACCAAGATCCACTACTTGGAAAAATCAAAGTTAGATGAATAGTGTCATCGTGAAATTGAAAATTGTACTATCACTAATATTAATCATTTTCTTTTGGATTTTGTTTTAAGATTGATTATAGATAATTATGAAGTTCATGAAAAGAGGGCCTAAACAATTCATCGACAACATTCTAACAAAACATAGATTAGGACTTTAGTTGGACAAAAATAAAAACTCAATAGTTATCTTTGTCACTAAAGTGATAAGTTACATATATATTTTTCACAAGCAACATAGCCAAGAGGAAACAACTCTACAAAATGGGAAAATTGTATTCATAGTATAGACATCGTAGAGTGTCCTGGAAAATGGTTCTTAGACATTGCATTAGCTAAAAATTATTCTAAATGTCACAAAAATTAACACCAATAAAATCATATTCCTTTTGTTTTGGTGAGTCATGATGCAAAGGCTAATTATTTAATTAAAATACATATAAAATTCTACATTAAAAAAAATTTACTTGTTTGAGGAAAATCACAACAAATAGAACCATGGAACATGTAAATGTAGATAATATGGATGTAGTGATAATTGGGTTGATTGGTTGGTTTTTCGAAGTGAGTCTATGATATTAAAATAAATGATAATTGGGTTGATTGGTTAGTTTTTCGAAGTGAGTCTATGATATTAAAATAAATGAATTGCACAATTTCCTAGATGGAAAAAGAAACTACAACACACTTTAGATAGTGAAATGAACGAGAATTTACTCATATCACTCATGACCACTTAACTGTTACATTTATTTTTTTGGCATAGAATATTTTTTTTGGTATGGAATATATTTTTTGGAATGCAATATTCATTAAGTATGCCATACTCTAACCTAAATGGATTTCTAATAAATTATGTTATTGTTTATTTATAGAGATACATTGAAGGTATGAGTGTAACTACTAAAAAAATCTCAAATTTTTAAAATAAAGTGTAAATGTAAAAATATTATTTTTATTATTTAGGGGTAGGATATATATGTTTACATAAAATAAGTAATCAAATTATTATATATATGGGTCTCTTATTAGACCCTGCAAAGGCAAGCCTATAGTAATCCATTTTTCTATTAACCACTAATAGTTTAAAAACGACAATGACAACTTCTAATTTTAACTTTATAAATTATTAAAGTTCTTATTCGCAACATCTATTCAAAACTACCAATAACATAATTAAAAGTAGATTTGATACTCAGAAAACCTAGCCATGGTTAACTCTAGTCACTATGGTTGACATACATAATAGAAAATTGCTCAACACAATGTATATGTGCATTGTACTGAATAAGTTGTAATTCAAATCTACATGAATGTGACAAAGATTTAGTTCTATATGCATATAAATATCATTTACTGTGACCACACTTAACTATAGTTGATCATATGTGTTTATGATGTTTCCCTATGTTCATTTTGTTTTTCTACATGTATAAGGGACATGTGAAATTGGCCAAAACTATCTAATTGAAAGTTATAGTAAACCATTTCTAACTAAATTATATATAAATATATATCCATCTAACATTTTTGTCAAACATTTTCATATAAATACAAATAAAAAAAAGTCTTTCTAAAATATTTTTATAAGATAATGATTTTCTATTAACTTTTATATATATATATATATATATATATATATATATATATATATATATATATATATATATATATATATATTAACAACATAATCCCCAATTTTAATGGCAGGACTTATATACACTGACATGTTACACTTTTTTTAAGAAGGAGAATTTGTATATTAATTTGATATCTAACTAACATAAAATTAAATTATTATTATATTTAATTTAATAATCTACATTTTGCATTAATGTACATATAAAGGCTACTACGGATGTGAGTTGATAGTTAAATTTTAATATAATAAAACTGGAAATCACAAAAAACGGTACACATTTTTCATGGGAATGACTATGATAATTTTCTTTAGATATATAAAAAAAATCATAACTTCAAATTGAATTATATCAAATATTTTGGATACATAAATTTCGCAATAATGGCATAAAAGTAACTAGTTCATACCATAGAATATATGAAATCGTTTAAGACCAGAGAATGTATGTATGTGTACATGTATAAATTACTTGTTGTGTGCACGTGCAAACACAATATCAATACAATCAAATCCTCAATACATTTGTACATAATAGACAATATACATATAACTTCAAGTATATTAATACATTATTAGGAATCTACAACTCAAGAATGCAAAAAAAAGGCTAACAATTTGTACTTGAACTATAAGTTTTCAAATATGAATCCAAGGAGAAGAAATTGTTGGGCAGTTAAATCAAAAAAATTTAATTGGAATGTCATCCTCAATGATCTTTTCATGGTCAAATTTTGAAATTTTCCATTTCTTAACTTTCAATTTTTTCTTTTATTGAACTTCTATCAACTTTATGCACGCTGAACACACCAAGTGACTATATTGACAACTTATGATATTAGGTTCATAGTCTTGAAAGTAAACAATATTCTGACTTTGACGAGTTTGTTGTAAAAAATAACCTTTCAGTATAATATACCCTTTGTCATATATAAACCCGTTATCATCATAGCCTTCCAATAATTTCATCTTTCGTCCAGTTCACCACATCAAATAATACTTGAAATTTTATACGTTGTTAGCAAGTGCAACTACAACAAAAACATATCCTACACAATAAAACAAGTACATAAATTTAAATCATAATTAACATGAAAAATTAACATTAAAATAAACATGTGTACTTGATTTTATTATCTATTTCTAGATCTCTGTCATTTGAAAGAAATTGCAATGTTACCTTCTCTAACAAGATCAGAAACTTGATCACCTTCAGATGATACTATAGTCTCCTCTGGTTGCATATATTCAAAGTTTGCAACATACATTTTCCCCTTTGTATTCAGTTATGTATGTTTCCAATCTTTTCCATACATATTATTTTCCCAAACATCATTGGATTCTGCGTCGTCTATGTTGATGCAGGGTCAGCATGCTAACCCCACTTATTTTTATTTTGGAGTCATGCTTCCTCCACTTTTACCCAAATAATGGGGTTTGTCTAATTCTCCATGAGTTTTTATTCAAACCCCTAATTCAGAACCCACTTTATTATTTTATACATTATGCTTTGATACCCTTGTGAAAGCTTATTTTAAAAGTGGTTCTTTGGGTCAAAAAATCATAGATACGCTTTTGCACTTGATGAATTAATATTACCTATTACCCATTTTTCAATTCCCAGAAAATATTATATATCTCCTGTGTCCATTTATTATTCCACTGATCACCGAATTATATCACATGTGATATGTGATTACATCGCATCTCATCGCATAATTTATCAATTTCACGAATCTTCAAACATAATATTTCACATATTTCAAATCTTAAGTTATTTCTCTTCGACTCTTCGTAACTTTACACTCATCGACACTTTGCAAATTTATACTCATCTACACTTTGCAAATTTACCTTTCCTCCATTAACTGTTATGCCATATCGCAAGTGCTATGCGATATGTGCATGGTTGCTCCGCCCGACACATGGCTCTTCTTCACACATTCCCAATTTATCTTCCGATGAGATATCTACCATTAATCTTAGCCTTGATCTGTGTCATCCAATATCTTCCTTTAGAAAACTTCTAAGAGTTTTCTCTAAATAAATTTCTTCTATTTTTTGACTGCCACTGCTTTACAGCTCCGTCTCCTCCAGGTTACTCCTCCTGAGCTTTCTCTTCTAATTCTCACTTAGATATATAGCCTTCACATTGTTGCACGCTTATCACACTATATTCAATCTAGAATACCATGGCGTATTAATTCTCTGAATCTGGAATTCATATTTTCTTCTATTTCTCAGCCTTCACACAGCTTTATCTACACTTATTTCCCATGTTAGCTTCATTTAAAACCATTTGACTCTTAGAATGGAATCACATAAATTCTACCCAACCATTAAATCTTCTATCACATAGTAAAACTTATTCATTCATTAGAATTCATTAAATCAGTAATTTATTACACAAAAAATTAGATTTTCGCAATTACGGATCACTCAGCTCATAAGAGAGACAAAAACACAGTTGAAATGAACTCAGTTTATCATTAATCAAATAAATTGTACAAATAAAAATAAAACTTGTTTGGAGTCTTCCTTTGGCCTGATATGCCTTTACATGGCCCTTTCTTTTTCCTCTCACTATGCCTGTAGGCTTACAATCAAATCTCCTCTATTGCTATCTAAGAATCATATATATTAATACCTTCGAGTCTTACAAATATATACAAAATTTTCTGCAACCAATTCTGGTTCAGATTCTCAATCTTCTCAACTAAATCCTAAGAATCCTCTAAATCCACAAAATCATCAACTAATTCCTAAGTCTAGGATTCACAATCCCTATGAAATCTCAACTAGCCTAAATCTCTCAAGTTCTCCTACATTCGAGAACATTTACAAATATTCCTCACAATATTTAATTAAATCCTATTCTAAATTTCTCACATAAAATCACTCAAACATTGAAAATTTACATTAATTAAATACTTAGGAAATAAACTACCTTGAAAACACAAGACCCCATATATTCTACTAACAAATTTTTGGAACCATGATGCTCCTACATTAGACTCTTACGGTAGAAATTAATCATGATCTCTAAATCATGTGTCTTCAATTATGATGGAATTCTACCTGGATCCTAGACTTTAGTTTGTAATTTTTATTTGACTGCCTCTCTTCCTTTCTGTTTTTTGTTGTTGTTGTTCTACTAGTCTCCATACTTTATGCTGATTTCCTCAGCTATCTATGTTCTCACAATCTGTTGTTTTCTTTCTCTTTCTGTTTCTGCTTTGCTTTCTTGCTGATGTCTTCTTTTGAGACACCTTCATCATCAAAATTCTTATTCTTTCAATCTCCATGTGCAGTTTATCTTCTGATTGGTACTCACTCTTCCAATTGTTGCTGCACTCTGCCCATTCATCTTCAAACTGTTGTTTGTTACCTTCACGTTGGAGTTGTTGGATTCTTACTACCACCCTTACATCCTTACCCTCTTGTTCACTGTTATACTTAGCTTCTCGCAACTTAGCAACCTCGTCTTTTTCCCTTACAAAAGTTTCATTATTGTGTTCTATAGAATTTTTCACTTTTTTAGTCGATGCTACATCGTCTTCAAAGAAAATATTTCGACTATGTTCATTCCAATTGATAATTTATTTTCCATGGTTGTCATTAATGAAAATTTATTTTTCTTCCTTCTTTATCAATTCGTCGGGAGTATATATCCTCTGATTTTACAACTTTCTTCTTTGAAATTCTAATTTTCTGTTGGAAATTTATACAGTTTTCAATACCTTCACTTGTTTTTGACCAATCATCAGATGGCCCTTATACCTCTATTAAATCTATACACATATCTAAATCATCATGCTTAAAAATTCCAATCTCACTACGCACAGTAAATACCTTTTCTTCATCATGCTTTTTGTTGGAAATGTTGTCATTGATGGCAACAGAATTGGCAACGACAGGAGCAGCACCTAAACTATCCATAAGGAAAAAGAGACAGAGAGTTCGTAGAGGCAGCAGATGAAACAGAGGAATTAGAGATAGATCAGTAGAGTTGAATTAGGGGTTTAATACAGTTTTCAAAGGAGATGACAAAAGGGAAAGCTGCTAGGAAGAGACAAGGTAATAGATTGAAGGAAAACTTGAATGAAGAGACAAGGTAATAAATTGAAGGACAACTTGAGTATCTAGGCAAGATTTGTATATGTTAATGAAGAACTAGCTTAGTTTGATATTTGCAGTCGTGGAACTACTTGGTTGAATATATGAGGGGCTCTCGAGGCATTCAGTGTATCCATTGAAGAACTTAGTGGTGGCATAGATATTATGCTTTTGAATGTACAGGTAGAAGCAGAACTGTGATAGGATAGAAATCTGAAAAGGAAGGCTGATATGTTATATATATATATCATAGTAGAATTGAAGAATGACATTGAATTGTCACGAGTTAATATTTGTAAGGAAATGCCGTTGGAAATCCTGCCAAAGATTGACCAGAGTTATAGCGCAAACCTAGACTAACCCTTTGGAATCATGAACAGAACCTTGAGCGAAGGGTAGAACCTCGAAGGAGGAACAGTGAAGGCGGTTTATGGTTTTCGTCGCACCGCTTTCAACGGGCAAGCATTATTCAAGAGGTGGGGAGCGATTCCATAGAATGGGCGACACACATCCCTGTACGATTTTACAAAACCTCTTTTCACTATGCACCATCGCGCGTTATAGTTTGACCCAGGACGCCCAGCCATATCGTTGAGTGCCATTGATCTGGGAAGGGGTCATCGGACAGTTGTCATTTATTGAAGATGTGTGAATATTAACACAGATATGGCGGACCATCACACGCTAACGTTCGACATCGGAGGTCGAGTGATATGTATATACGACGTTGATCTGGAAGCTTGCTAATCTAACGGTGATAGGACGCTGGACTTACGCAAATTTTACTGTTGATGGGTTTATTGGATTGGCTATTGACTATGTATGTGGGCCCGGGGTCAAAGTTTT
>CM076582.1:262004280-262160728 GCA_034641835.2 Pinus albicaulis | reverse complement strand
ATACATATTAGGGATTAATATTATAAACCAAAGAAATTAATAAACTCAAGGGATTGTTGATATTATATAGATATTAATAAACCAACAAATTATTATTATAAACCCACAAGATTAATAAAACCAATGGATTTATATCGTAAATTCAAGGAATTCTAAACTCAAGGGATCAATATTAAACCCGACCACATTAAACCCGAGGGATAAATAAACCGAAAGGATTAATATTAAAAACACAAGGATCAATATTAAACCCAGTGGATCTTAAACCCAAAGCATCAATATTAAACCCTAATATTAATCCCAATATTAAAAATCCTATTATTAAAGCCAATATAATAAACCCTAATATAAAACCTTAATATTTTAAACCCAATATGAAACCCATTAGTATAATCTATAATTTTAAAGCCTAATTTTACAATGTTTTGATACGATGTTGAGTAAATTGCAATGAAATGTAAAATCGCAACAATGACTAGAAGATTGGTTATCGCATTCTGGAAATTTTTTTCATAATGAAACATTAAATTTATTTTTGTACTAATCCAACGTCACATATCAAACCTTATTATAGTGTTTCAATCTGACATTGAAAAAATTGTGATATAATGTAACATTGAGATAATGATTATAATATTTTGGTTGTCACATTTTAACAATGCTTGTGACAATGTGACGTTCAATAGATTTCTGCACCATTCAAATGTCACAACATTACACCCTAATGTTAAACCAAATATTATAAACCATGAAATTATAAAACAAAAAATATAAAACCCAACATCAAAACTCAATAGTAATATTATAAACAAAAGGGATCAATAAACCCAAGGGATTATTAATATTACAAACCAAGCGATTAATATTAAAGACAATGAATATATATTATAACCCTAGGGTTAATAATAAACCAATTATTAATATTATAAACCAAGGGATGATTATTAAACCCAAAGGAATATAAACCTAAGACATCAATATTAAACCCTAATATTAGAAGCATTAATATTAAGGCCAATACAATAAACCCTTATATTACTCCCAATATTATAAAGCCTAATGTTAAAGCCAATATAATAAACATTTTGACGGTGCTAAAAATCCGTCAACCAAGGGGTCTCCTTAATGTATAGTCCCAATTCAACCTCACACTGTTTGTAGTAGGAGGGCCATCTGGAATATTGGCCCAGTTTCCATATGTCTTAATGATATGCCTTGGCTCTAACTGTCAGAAAGATAGAGGAGTACAAATTTGGCTTCGAAAAGAAAGGGGGTGTGACTGGTGAGTGTTCGATCATATGTGTGTAAAATTTCTTTCACTTCGTAGGGGGGTAAAATTGAGCCTCTAAGAAAGAGGTAGTAGTACCACCCTAATAGAGACACACATGAACAAGGAGGGTATGTATGACATCAAGCATAATATTCCACATGGATGCAATGGTCATCGAAACCAATATGACAAGGAATATCTATCTAATATCTAGCGTAATAGTCCACGAGGATGCGAAAACTATAATAGAAATCCAACACATTCCCAATATGGTAAGTACCAAAAAAAAATGAAATAATTCAACTACTTTAGCACATATGAAAGGAAACATGAATTACAAACATTCACAGAATAATCTTACAAATATTCGTAATACATGCACGAAGAGTGTGCTGGACCATAGAGATTATTATATTAAGTAAAAGTTCCAAGATACATGTATACAATGAACACCACCAACTCCTATAGTGAAGCATTGGAGTTGGTACTTTCTCCTCAAAAGAACTACTTATCTCTCTATTTCCTCGTGGGAGGAGCCAAGGTGAAAAATTCCTTTGCTCATATCATGAGGGTGTATATATAACTAAGGGTTCATGCTTGACCCTCCTTGTGAATCTTTGAATACCCTCATGATGGTTTGACTTACTATGACTTTTCGACTTACGTGACTCTTCATATTCCATGTGTGTCCTTTGGACTTCCACTTTAAAATACATTTCGAATAGGTAATTAAATAATCCACAATAATGTTGTGGCATATGATGACTTGTGATAGGACATGACATGACACTAATGACATGGACTGCATGATGATATGATAGTTCCAAGTTTTCCTTATTGCTTCTTTCTCCGTGTCTTCTTGAACATATGGTACATCTTCTTCTTCTTGCTCCTCCTTATGAATTGAACATGAGGAGTCTTCCATCAAATTTTGATCTTCATATTCTGTTAGAGTTCGATGTTCCTTCATCTTCTTACCTACTGATAATCTTAAATCTTCAGCTCCATATGTGTATTCTAGCGTGTCCTCCTTCTCCATCTCCTTCTTCATCATCTTCCCATATCATGATAAAGTTCCTATAACTACAATTCACTCATGAATATATGGCATCACTTTGATAAAACCATAATCTAAGATGGTTCACATTCATGCACTCACTGAGCCGGTGCTGAATGACAGGTTGGGAAAGAGTCTTATTGAATTCACAATTTCACAATTCAGATAGTCAGGAGTGAAGCTTGAGCCTTTAGACTACAAAGTGCATAGTTCAAGCTGAGCTAAGGAAGAAAACTAATCATTCTAGGAGCTCAGGATGACATCATAAGGGGACATGCACTGGATCATCCTATTGCACATTTCTAGAGGAAATATGATTCCAAACGACTACGTAATTTCATAATTCAAGATCTTATAGGTAAGGCTTAAGCCTTGAGACTCTGCAGTGTGCAGTTAAGGTTGGACTCAAGGAAAAAACTGCACAATTTAGGGAGCTAGGGAGGTAGGTTGAGGGGATGGACACTGAGTGAAAACACTTTGCAATTTTAGGAGAGAAGGTAGGCTATGCTTTTACACAACTACTTAGTTCAGAAGGATAAGGAATAGGCTTATGGTTTTGATTATGTAGTGCACACTAAGGGTTAAGCTGGGAGAAAGAATTGTGCAATTTTTGAGGTCAAGGACAGACCTTCAGAACAGAAACTTCACAGTGCAGCAGTCCTGGGAGGAAGGAACTGTGCATCACACAGTGCGAAAGGGGAAGGTCACAACTAGATGACTAAAACTGTGTAGTGTGTAGTTCAGGGAGGTCACGTGAAGCTAGGTTTCTTGGTTGGGAATCCTTTCTAGAAATGGCTAAGCATGAGACCAGTGAGACTGATGTTAACAATGATAAGACTTCGACTGTGATCACACACTTATAATACTTGATGATACAATCAACATGGACCATAAATGACACATGAAAAATGCATTTCGCTTAGTGTGGCAACTTTATGACAAGTTATGACCAGTGTGACACTCAATATACACTTTACAACGATCATGACGACAATGCTTAAAACTTTGGGAATGAATGCGAATAATGTTTACATGGTTAGAACAACTCATTCACATAGAGATAACCACATGAAACCACCAGAACATGCATTCATACATTGTGCGATAGCTAACATGTGAAAAAAATGAAAATTTTTAAAGTCCAAATGACTCTTATGATATGTGAATGATAGTGAAAGTAACACATGTCAGAGAAAATTTAACATGAGAATGATACTAGTTAGAGTGAAAGAAAGAAAAAGTGACAACCAAAAACATGAAAGCTACACTTGCGAAAGCAAAGGTCCGTAAGAGAGACAATTTACAAAAATCATTTAAATAGAAGTACAAACACGACTATAATGTGAGAAACTATCATTGTAAGTGCACACTCTCTGTTGACATGGATTGGACATCGCACAGGCATAATATTGGTGGAACATGGTATGCATGTCCAAGCTTTTGTAAAAGAATGTGCTCATGAACTTGTTGTGTACTGGGCATGTGTGAAAAAGTGACTTCAACATGTTCGAGCCAAGAAGGGAGCTCAGAGGCATCGTTTGACCAAGAATTGAATATGGAAATACTAATTACAATATCCATAGTAGGCTCTAAAATCTGATTGTATGCAAAATTTTGGAGGGTGTTTGCTACAACGACAACACTTGGCGACACACTGGAAGAACTCCATCTTCTCTTCTTTAGAAAATTATTTCGTGCAGGGTCTCGTTCTTCAAGAAGCATTGATTCATCATTCATATTACCACGTATTACCCACTTAACCAATGCATAAACGTAGTCCACTTCATTCCCTTACTCGTTTAAACAAAAACATAAGATCAAGGATCACAAAATGTTTCAAATCTGGATAGGGTAATCAAATTCGCAAGATTTAGATTTTTAGAGAATATTTTTCATCTTTGGTGTTGCTCCACTTCTAGCAAGTCTGGAAAGTACCCTGGCAGCGTCACTTCAGGAAAAAAAACATTTCTATGCTTCTAGAAAGCCTAGAAAGTACCTTACAGAGTTGCTTGATTCACCTCCCTGTGTAGGAAGCCGTGAGGAAGCCTTTCTCTTATTTCACATTAATTTATTTATTTATATAGGACTATGTATTTACACCTTTTTATTTCATGTCTGGAAGAGGGATCCCAACTTATTGAGAGTAGGATAGGTTGTCCCTTCAGAGAAGCATATATAAGATCTTTGATATTGGTTTTCTCATTTAGATTGCCCCTTGTCCTTCTTTAAATTATTGGAATATCTTGAAAAAAATGAAACAAAAATCCTAAGTGTGGGCATGAGATTTCTATAATAGACAAGGAGTTCAGGGTTTGACATAAGGCTTTCTTAATGCAAGGATAATATTTTCTATCAGAACATCATCAACCAAAATATGTAACCCAAACAAGGAAGAATGACAAAGAGTTAGCCGAATGCTACAGTGTTACAAAGTCCTTTTCTATTTTGTCACATTCCGTTCTGAGGCAACAGAGCATCTTCATGCAAGGTATCATTTATGGAGCTATAGGAAAAGAAACAACACAATAAGAATTTAAAACCAAAGCACAAGAAAAAGAATCTAAACCAAAGCATAATGTAATAGAAATGAAAGAAAATACAAGAGAGACTAAAGAGAACAAGCACAGAATGAGTGCAAGAGAGGGAAAACTACAGTGAGCTAATCCTACTCCTAATCTAATAACTAGTAGGTTAGGGGCATGTATAAGTAATTTTATAATGTAGCAATTGTAATAATTACCAACCCGTAATCACAAATAGACGATCAATTAAATAAGATATAAATTAATGTGCAAGACAAAATATGGGACTTTGAATAATTTTCACAACAAAAGGAAGGTATTTCCTATGGACAAAAAGGTGTGTCACAACCACAACTTTCATGCAATTCACATTCTTACCCTTTAAATGAATACCATATTTCAAATAACCTCAGAAGCTTCTCATGGATGTATCTTCATCTACACTGAACTCCTTAGCAATTGCGAGGGAATATCGAAACTTTTTATTTGTGACAAATATTTCAAGGTAAAACCATTCCAACCATTTAGCAATTAGATCATAAAATTCATGATGATCCTCTTGAAAACCCTAAAATATTTTAAAAGATGAATTTTCAATTAGAGGCATGATATAACGATGGGAATCTTGTGAGGGAAAATAGATCTAATCATATTCAAAAGTGATGTTGAGATAGTGAGGACCTGACATAACCATTAGTGAAGGTTGAAGTACCTCGAATTCTTGAGAAAAATCCAAATAGTGAGATATTGAACAATGAAGCTCAAAGTATGTAAAACAAATATCATTGGATGTGATGATGGGAAAATGATAAAATGAATAATAGTCATCAGAGACATAATAATGATTAGATGGGCTTATTAAATCACCATATACCCAATTTGTAATTAGCAAAGGTAAACCAACTTGAATAGTTGTGCGAGTTATATGAACAGTCAAACCACATTTCTTGCATGAAAAATGTGACAAACCATTTTCCTGCAAATGGTGAACAATTGTACAAGCATATTAATCATCAAAAGAGTTTGAAAGGGATGCTAGCATATAAAAAACAATAAACCAATAAATATGCATTGAATGAAGAAGAATTTGATTTTCACAATAACTCATTCATTCATTCGAACTTAATAGGATTTTAGGTGCGATGAAGAGAAATATTTTCAATATAACATTCACAAGAATAACTAGGAGCTGACTATTAAGGAATGAATTTGATAAGAATGATTCCTTCAACCAAAGATAGTCTTTGGAATGATCAACTTCGCAACTCGATGACTCGATGAAAGATACAGATTCCAAAATCGAGTTTGATGCGAGAAATTTGCATGATGAATGAACTCGAAAAAAACTCTCGAATTTGGGAAGATGTAAAATCTTGGAAATTTGAAACATCACATCCAAGATACCAGACATGTTTCAAAAATAAATTTTCATCAAGTGAATCCATGCAAAGAGAAGGATTATGAGCGAAAAGACGGATTTGACTTAGTTCGAGGAGCTTACGAGAGTCGCGAGATCCTGAAATAACCATCAACAAAAACTGAATTTCCTTGACTCCCTGGCAAGTCCCAGAACTTTATAGGATTGTAAAATCACATTTCAAGATTGAAAGAGATCATGAATGGTTTGAGAATAGATTATACCACTAATTTCAATAATTCCACTACTCATCGGATTGAAACCATCTCATTCACTTATTTCACCGGATTCTCCAACATCAACAACCAGATTACGAAGGCTAAAATATTCTTATAATGACAAATTCAAAGATGATTGAATCAGGGAAATTTTGTGAGCAAGCTGTTTTGAAGAGTTTTCTTCATGCAAGAGAAGAGATGATGAGGGCTGGGAAGGGTACTCAAATATTTTTTTATTTTCATTTGAATCATGGATAATCTCACAAACTTGTTCCAATTGAGAGGTTAACTCGTCGGATTAGGGACTTTAAGAACATAGAGTATCTTCATCGAAGATAGTAGGGCACAAGTAATAGTGAGCTGAAGAGAAAGTTTTGATAAGCACATCTTCTTTGCCCGAATTAGTTTCTGGATCTAAAGTAAAATATTTATGAGAAACTAAAATATCAATTGATACATCTAGGCATTCATGATTTCATACATCAATAGAGTCATCATCATTGGAATTAATTTTTCCTAAGGCTACAGATTGGTCGAAAGCATGTATTATATTTGATTCACTATCGAGATGAGTAGATTGAAAATCATCCAAGAATGGAAGCACATCATATTCATGTGGGGCATTTTAGAAAATAGAAGAAATATTGAAAGCATATTTTCCTTCGTTCTCCACTACTTTTGTAATTTGATTTCCTTGTATCTGATCGCAGTTTGAACCAACAACACGCAAATCAAGAGAGTGTGAAAATCTAGCTAGCGGAACGGATTTTTCATGCGGATCATGGTACAAAGAGACATGGCCTGTAAATGATATGGGATAACATAAATCCAAATAAGATTCAAGATTAAAATTATTAACATTAAAATCATATTATGGAATGGAGGAGTTAGGCTTCACCACAGGCTTCATGAGGCAATATCGAATTTCCCCCATTGAATCTAAATCATGACAAGTGGAAGAAGAATGAGAAGATGAATTAGGAATTTTTTTTGCATATTTCCAAAATTTAGAATGACCACAATGAGGAACCCACATCGGGACTAGAAAAGGAGGAGGATCAGGAAGAAATGGAATAAAAGTTTCCTCATATAAAATTAGAGGTGTCTGATGATTCACAAGAGTTGGGGAAGGGAAAAATTGAGGAGATTTAGATTCAAAATCATTAAATTAAATACATACCAAATGTTAAAAAAATTTCGTACAAAAATCTTGATCCATATATTCTTTAGGAAACCGTAATATCCCAAAATGGGAACTACTAGCAACGCATGCCTGAAAAACGCATTTTTCAAAAATGTATTCTATAGGATTGGAAACCAGCACTTGGATCCCTTGGATCTAACAATATAAGACCTGAATCCAAGATTGGTTTAAAAAAAAATCCTTCTAGGTGGGTTAAAAAGTTCTCCCCACACCTAGTGCAGCTAGAAAATGCCCAAAGAAGGGACTGCGGCAATACAAAAACAACACTGCTGGAAAATAACGCAGTTCAGCCCAATATTTACAGTAGATAAATATAATGATTAATTAATCACTTATACATCATAAAATCAGGTTTATAATCAGGCCCATACAATGTACAAGAGAAAATGGAAGACTATACAGAAGAAAACCTTATAAATGAGATGCTACAACCACAAGAAATGTCTGAATAAGCTTGACAACGTTATTTTCATTGGCTGAAGCAGAAATAGGTTACAACTCAGATCTAGATAATATATGTATACAAAAATATATATCTAATTCAGATCTATATACAAGAAAGGCTCCTTAATACAATCCCCTTGGGGTTTTGAGCAAAACATGAATAACAAAGAGTAGATCTGAGATCTAAGTTGTAGATCTATAGTAATATTTAGAAAAATATGAAGCAAATGAAGTATAGTAGATCAGATCTCAAACCAAACATGGATTATTTGGCTAATCCATGGATCACCACAGTGAATGGAAGAATCCAATCACTAGAGATCTCTCTTCCAGGATGATGCCAAAACTCCCTACAACTCTGCTCTTGCAAATAATGCAGTACTAGAAGAGGGAATATGCTGTAGACTTTGGGAATGCTTTGGCCTGATGCTAGGATATGGATCTGAAGCTCCAAAGGTCTAGAACACTCTTATCAGAGGGATAGAAGACTCTCTCAGTGAGAAGGGGTGCTAGAGATGCATAGATCTGGAAATATTTATCCTCCACTTACTGCAGCTCACAAGAACAACACAATCCTAAAAAGGATCAGAGTTGTAGGTGCAATATGAAGCTTGGTCAAATTCTAGATAGTGGACAAGACAAACAAGGATCATCCAAGATATGCTCAAGGAAGGAGGTGGGATTCCTGCTCACGAATACCCAATGCTAAACATCATTATTCTCAGCTCAACAGCTAGAGAATGATATATGTCTAACCAGACAATATATTCAGAAAATGATCATAATCAAAAACCCTCTCATGTTGCTCTCCTCTTCCTTTTATAAGATAAAAGCCTTGGCAAACCCTAAACCACTTCAATGAGTTAGCTCCTTTTACATGTGGATCCATCATCTAAAACTGCGTTGTGCATCCATGAGGTACGTTGCATCTAGACTGTGATATAGATTTGGTAAAGGTTGAACCAATCTCATAGTTCAAACCCATTCACACCTACAAGTTTCTTATTTACATGGCCCAGGTTTTTCTTTTTTCACATGGGCATTGATTTATTGATTATTTTCAGGAGTTTTACATGTCCTCCTTTATTCATTTATTCAATGAATAGAAAATTTTATAGAATTTTATATTCCTCTTAGCTTGGGCTAAGTAGGAATATTACAGTCCTCCCCTCCCAAATGTTGCTTGTCCTTAAGCAACTGCAAGTATAGAACTGAAGAGTTTCCTTCCAAGGCATGGAGATTGAAATGTTTTGGGGAAACATCTTTTCCCAAGTGTATCCTCTATCCCCAAGCAATCATCCATACAAAATGAGTCACCTCCCAACATGGCAACTCCAAAACAATTTCCTCCACCTTGAGCTCATGTAATGTAGGTGGGATGAAGATATGGATATGTTAGACATAGAAGCCTACCCCACGCTGCCCTCCCCTTCACTTATGATAAGTGTGGAGTGACTCCTGATCTTGGGCTGCAATAATATTGCCATCAAGTGGAAAAATGAAGACTAGATCTCTAAAGATATCCTCTCCAACGCTGTGAATCAAGCTGGCCCAAACCATTCAATATGTGATGGATGGGAAATCATCACCATATGACATCACATCAAACTCATGGCCCACCTCATAAAGAAACAATTTTTTTGCTGTGGTGGCCATATCTCCTCTCATGTTCCCATGAGAACATGTAATGCAGAAAATGTGGGAATTCTCTTCCCAAAGGAACACATCCAACCAATGTGTTTCCTCTCCAATCATGCTCCGCATAATAGTAAGGAAAACAGCAGCAATTGGAACCATGATTAGAATCAAGATGAATGGAATGTTGAAGGTTTGATTTGGTGTAGGATAGTACCAACAGTTTCCCATGAAGTTACAGCGCAATTTTTCTAACTCTTGCTTCAGAAATTACATGGCAACTGGTTTCTTGATACATGGTCAATTATGTATGTTATTTCATCTACTAATTATTGGTAAATGGTTTTGTACATGAAATTAACATACATGAAGTAATCTAACACTTCCCCATGGCCACATAAGATATGGTTGTCTCCATCATACATTCTGGCACCTTGTTGATCATGGAGCTCAATGAAAATTTTTCCCTCTTGTGGAGAAATTAATTGCATAGAAATGGTAAGAGTATGCATATCACTAAATACAACAACAAGATCCTTACCATGTACTAAAAGTAAGATAATTATAGGATCCATGAACAAACTCTCCATAATGGTATGACATACTCTCATGAAGAGAGATAAATCATGTGCTGCATGAAGATCCTTCCTCATGTACTTGGAAATACAAGCCAAGAAGAATACATCATAGAAATAGATGTCTCCACCCATTACTCCATATTTCTCACATCCTCTTTTTCCATCAAGTGCATCAAGAGTTGAATGATCCTGAGGACCCTCCATCCATAAGTCCATGCTCCAAAGTGACAGCGTTGTTGGCCTATGCAAATAGGCTCCTGCCAATACATAGCTCCATTATTTGACATGTTCATTGTCAAAGACATCTTCCATAATGTTGCTACAAACAAGAAGCTTCTTCCAGAGTGGAAGTACTTCTAGATCATCCAAGGCTAAGGAGTATCCCCTCTGAACCATGGTAGTGCCATCTCCTACTCCTGCAACACCATGCAAAGTGTGAGACCAAATTTTCTCTTGCTCTCCCAAGAACATCCAAAGCGACAAAATATTTTGTTTCCTTCCCATACCTCCATCATATAAATCATGTGGTGAAAACATGGTGATTGATATGAAGAATTTCATATCAACGCAATTTGTCCATACTCCTTGATTCCCAATGATGCAAGCATCTTGCCACACATTTTCCCCCCACATACCCTTAGAAAGAGGATGATGGCCAACTCTTTCAAGAGTAGGCAACACAGCCAAGCCTCCTACTACCCAGTATCATAGATCTACAAGTAGCTTTCCAGCTTCTTGCTCATCATCCACATCCATTCATTCACCGGTGGATCATGGACCTCATTCTAAAAATACTTGGTATCCTCCCATTGTAGGACACCAACCTTCTCAAATATTTGAATAACTTTTCACTTCATGGAATGTTGAAGTGCACCTTCCATGGGATCTCTTGATGAGACCTCCTCCTCATGCATTGCCTTCCAAAACTAGTGGGGTCTTGGATCTACTACAAGTAGAAGTCTCTCTTTGAGTCGTGGCATGCTCATTGAGAAAGTGTCATCTAGAGAGGGGAAAATGTTTCTCATCTTAGGATGTCTACCCCTTGTCATTTCTTCCTTCATGGCTTCCTAAATGAAGCTAACATCTGAATGCTCCCATGATGAATGGGTCTTCCTTCCTTCACTGCTACTCTTAGATAGCACAGTGCAACTCTGCTGTTGTATATTAGCAGTAAGTGATGATTCTGGGTAATGAAACAGCAGATTTCCACGATCTTCCAAAATATTTATTCCAATATTAGAAAGTGGAAATTCAATCATACCTTGATGGGCTTTGGGAACAACCTGTATGTCTACAAGAATCCCTTCTTCAACTATGTTGGATCCCTCAACTGCTGATGTTGAAGGATGCTCTTCCAAGGTTTTGATAGTGCTGATACAATTCTTCTAAAGAGATGGTGAGGATTTTTCTTCCTCTGATCTCTCTTTGTCAAATCTCTTGATCACCCTTTGAGTGAAATCTCCGAAAGAAGATACTTTTGCATGTCTCACATGGATGAACCACCAATTTCTTGCGTCACCCTTCAGGTGCAGCGCTGCAATCTCCACTGATTCTTTCTCCACCACTGGATGTAGTAGGAAGAATGCACTGAGTCTTCTTTCCCAAGCTTTTGCTGCAGATGTCCCATCAAAAGTGGACAATAGAAACCTATTCCCCTTGAATCCTCCCTTCCCTCAGTTGAATGAACTATGGGAAGGCTAGAGTCTCCTTGAAGGCTATCAGTTGAGACTTGTACTCAGCAAGGTACTCACTCAGAATTTGATGATCCAAGTGTCCCTCGTGCTTCTTTTCTTCTTCTTTGTGAGAGTAGGAAGTGCATGGTCCTTCCTCTTCTCCTTCTCATATCTGCTTAACCTCCTTGGAGAGGTTCTTCCTATATCTGAAAAGTGAAGAGAGTAAACTCATCCTCTCCATCATTCTGATATCACTCCTTCTGATAGCTATAACTCACTCGTTGAGCCAAAGATCATGCTTTGATACCACTGTAATATCCCAAAATGGGAACTGATAGCAAGGCATGCCAGAAAAACACATTTTTCATGAATGTATGCTACAGGATTGGAAACAAAAAATTGGATCCCTTATATCTAAAAATATAATAATTGAATCCGAGAGGGATTTAAAAAAAAATCCTTCTAGGTGGGTTAAACAGGTCTCCCCACACCTAGTGCAGCTAGAAAATGCCCAAAGAAGGGACTGCATCAATACAAAAACAACACTGCTGGAAAATAACACAGTTCAGCCCAATATTTGTAGGATATCAATATAATGATTCATTAATCACTTATACATTAGTAAATCAGGTTTATAATCAAGCCCATACAATGTACAAGAGAAAATGGAAGATTATACAGAAGAAATCCTCAGAAATGAGATGCTACGACCACAAGAAATGTATGAATAAGATTGATAGTGTTATTTTCATTGGCTACAGAATTAGTAGGTTACAAATAAGATCTGGACAATATATGTATATAAAAATATAGATCTAATTCATATCTGTATACAATAAAGGCTCCTTAATACAATCCCTTTGGGGTTTTGAGAAAAACATAAATAACAAAGAGTAGATATGAGATCTAAGTTGTAGATCTACAATAACATTTAGAAAAATCTAAAGCATATAAAGTATACCAGATCATATCTGAAACCAAACATGGATTAGTTGGCTAATCCATGGATCACCACAGTGAAAGGAAGAATCCAATCACTAGAGATCTCTCCTCCAGGATGATGCCAAAACTCCCTGCAACTATGCTCTTGCAAATAACATAGTACTGGAAGAGGGAATATGCTGTAGACTCTAAGAATGCTTTGGCCTAATGCCAAGATATGGATCTGAATCTCCAAAGTTCTAGAAAACTCTTGTCAAAGGGATAGAAGACTCTCCCAATGAGAAGGGGTGCTAGAGATCCATAGATCTGCAAAGATATATCCTCCACTTGCTGTAACTCACAAGGACAACCCAATATTAAACAGGATCAACATTGTAGGTGAAATATGAAGCTTGGCCAAATGCTAGATAGTGGACAAGACAAATAAGGCTCCTCCAAGAGCTGCTCAAGGAAGGAGGTGGGATTCCCACTCAGGAACACCCAATGCCAAACAAAATTATTCTCAGCTAAACAACTAGAGAATGATATATGTCTAACCAGACAATATATTCAGAAAATGATCATCAGAAACAACCCTCTCATGCTTCTCTCCTCTTTCTTTTATAAGATAAAAGCCTTTCCAAACCATAAACCACTTCAATGAGTTAGCTCCTTTCACATGTGGAGCCTCCATCTAAAACTGCATTGTGCATCCATGAGGTAAATTGCATCTAGACTACGTCGCATATTTGGTCAAGGTTGACCCAGTCTCATAGTTCAAACCCATTCACACCTGCAAGTGTCTTATTTACATCGCCCAGATTTGTCTTTGTTCACATGGGCATTTATTTATTCATTATTTTCAGGAGTTTTACATGTCCTCCTTTATTCATTTATTCAATCAACAGAAAATCATAACATAAATTAAGGAGTTTATTAGAAAAACTGTCAACTGATTCAGTAGGCTCCATTCTGAGTTGATTTATTCTTTTTTGAACATCTCTGTAATCATACCAATTGAAAGCTTGATGAAGCTCCTTAGTAAAATGATGAAGAGAATGAATGGAAGAAGATGGTAAGGTATTACACCAATGCTTAACATGAACTTTGAGAGTGAGGCTGAATAGAATATACATAACATCTTCATCATCGATTTGGAAGTTTTTACAAAACCCAAGAGAACAATTTATGTGTATGGATTAAAATATACCACCCTCACAATTAAACTTGAACTGAGATAAGGCATGAACAAGTTTCGTGGATACTAAATTTTTTCGAGGAGGTAGGTTAGAAAAATATTATGGGATTATGATTTGGAAATGATCCATTTATGACCGGAGATTCAAAACAGACTCAATGAGCTCATCTTGTCATCTAGCCCTCCTTCTAGCGCCATCGTTGATGGTGCTGGAAACTAGTCAACCAAGGGTTTTCCTTGATGTGAAGTCCCAATTATACCTCACACCATTTGGAGTAGGAGCCCCATCCGGAATATCGACCCAGTTGCCATGTAATCTTATTTTTTCACCTTGGTTCCTCCCAAAAGGCATAGAGAGAGAAAGCTAGTTATTTTGAAGAGAATGGAGTGACTCCAATGTTCTACTATTGGAGCTAGTGGTGTTCATTGTATACACATGTCTTAGAATTTTTACTTAATATGATAAGCCCTATGGGCAAAAATTTTCTTCATGCATGGGTTATGGATATTTATAAGTTTATTCTGTGAATGTTTGTAATTCATGTTTGCTTTCATATGTGCTAAATTAGTTGAACCATTTCAGTTATTTTGGTACTTATCATATTGAGAATGTGTTGTAATTTCTATTATCATTTTCTCAACCTCGTGGACTATTGGATATTAGATAAATTTTCCCTGTTATATTGGTTTCAATAACTATCACATCTCTTTGGACTATTCTTATTGAGGTTGTACCAAATCTTCTTGTTTATGTATGTCTCTAATAGGGCTGTAATGCTACCTCTCTCTTAGAGACTCACTTTTCATCCCCTCTACAGTGAATAAAATTTTACACACATACAATTCAACACTCACCAGGCACACCCCCATATATTTCAGAAGGCACCACACGTTCCTATTTTGCTGATAGTTAGAGCCAAGGAAAATCTACAAGAATAAATGGCATCAGAGTTGATATTCTGGATGGGACTCCTACTCCAAAATATGTGAGGTCTAATTGGGACTTCACATTGGGGAGACCCCTTGGTTGACGAATTTCCAACACTGTAAAAAAAACCTAATATAATACCTTAATATGTTAAACCCAATATGAAACCAATTAGTATAACACGTAATTTGAAAGCCTAGTTATGTAATGTTCTGATGTGAAATTGAATAAATTGCAACGAAATGTAAAATTGTGACGATGATTAGTAGATTGATTATGACATTGTGACAATTTTTGTCACAATGTGATGTTAGATTTATTTTTATACAAATCCAATGTCAAAATATCACTCCCTATTATAGTGTCACACTAAGACATTCAAAAATTTGCATTGTAATGTAAGATTATGACAATGATTTTTATGTTTTGGTCGTCACATTGAGACATTGTTTGTCATAATGCGAAGTTTGATAGATTTATGCACCATTTAAAAGTCACAACACTACACCCTAATGTTAAGACAAGTATTATAAACCATAACATTATAAATCCACAAATATAAACCCTAACATCAAAACTCAATATTTGTTAGGTCCCTATAATAATAGTGTATCCCCTTATGTTTATTGTTAGTGTAGCCCCTTATTGTTATTGTTGTGCCCATGTAGTTCCAATATTGTTATTATTGTGCCCCATAGAAGCCCACCATTTTTATTTTTGTGCCCTTACATTGTTATTGTTATGTCCACTAAGATTATATTGTAACCCCTTGGACTCATATATATAGAAAGGAGGGTTTTAAATTTGTATAATCCAAGAATTTTTCATTTATGTAATGTAAAGGAGGTTTCCCCCTCTAAGAGGTTGATTTCTAAGTCATTGATCTCTCTTTTCTTATATTTTGTGAGATGGTTTCATAACATTTGGTATCAAAGATTTGGATTCTAGGGTTTCACTACTGCAAAAAGGTCATTCTGGAATTTTCACTATAACCGTTTTTATATGAAGTTTCAGAAGCTAAAAAAACCCATTTGAGCCAGAATCTCAAGGAACGATGTGTAAAAATTTCAGACCTTGGTTCACTATATTTTGGGAGATATGATCTGAGTGAGTTAGGGTTTTTCATGCTCCATAATTTCATCTAAAACAGGTGTCTAAAGTAAAATCATCATAACATTTGTTTCATACATGGGATTGAAATTATGCAAAAAGTGGCTGAAATTACAAGGAATTTGGTTTCTGTAGTATTGATTTCAGATTCGAAAGACGAAACAATGACTCATGGCACGTCATACAAGTTCGCTCTACTGAATCAGTCCATAATTAGGTCATTGTGGGAGATTGGACATAACCTTGTTTTGAAGAATTCAAATAAGGTCTGACCTATGGCATTGAAAATAAGACTGTGAGTGCTACTATAGGAACAAAGCTCAAATATTGGGAATAAAAAATACCAGAGATACATCAGTATCAATATTAAGCTTCTCAAAACCAAGAAAAAGGTGTGTGTATTTTTTAAAATTACATAACTTTTGTTTGAAAAATCAGTTTGAATTGATTCCAAGGGAATATTGAAGCATAGAAAGCAGCATTGGGTTCTATATTGCGTCCAAAAATTAATTCTACAACCTTTAATCCCTCTGAAATCTCTACTATGATGCATGAATATGAATAAGTGCAACATGATATATCAAAATTACAAGACGAAGTGCAACAAATTTCGCTCTCGCAAAAAGTAACCAAAAATGAAATGGAAGCTCAAATGGATGGTTTGAAGAAAGGTGTGGAAGATAACATGGATCGGTTGAAGGATGGAATAAAATACATGGAAGCTAAGATCAATTTTATAGAAGGTAACATGGAATATTTGAAGAAAGTCATGGAAGGTTTGAAGGAAGCGGAAGGTTTGAAGGAAGCTTTGGCAAAGTTTCTATAAGAAAATATTCCTAAGGGCGAAAAGGTAGTAGATGAAACTTATAACGAGAAAAAATGAAATTTTAATCATGATTTTATAGAATATAATGTTTTATTTAAGACCCACCATATTCCAAAGGTCGATATGATTAATTTTTATGGCAAATATCCTTTGTCTTGAAGAATTCAAATAAGGTCTGACCTACGGCATTGAAAATAAGACTGTGAGGGCTACTATAGGACCAAAGCTCAAATATTGGGGATCAAAAGTACCATAGGTACATCAGTATCAATATTAAGCTTCCCAAAACCAAGAAAAAGGTGTGTGTATTTTTTAAAATTACATAAAATTTGTTTGAAAAATCAATTTGAAGTGATTCCAAGGGAATATTGAAGCATAGATAGCAGAATTGCATTCTATAATAGCTCCAAAAATTAATTCTACAACCTTTAAGCCCTTAGAAATCTCTACTATGATGCATGAATATAAATAAGTGCAATATGATATATCAAAACAAGACCAAGTGCAATAAATTTCGCTCTCACAAAAAGTAACCAAAAATGAAATGGAAGCTCAAAAGGACGGTTTGAAGAAAGGCGTGGAAGATAACATGGATGGGTTGAACGATGGAATAAAATACATGGAAGCTAAGATCAATTGTATAGAAGGTAACATGGAATATTTGAATAAATTGATGGAAGGTTTGAAGGAAGCTTTGGCAAAGTTTCTACAAGAAAATATTCCTAAGTGCGAAAAGGTAGTAGATGAAACTTACAATGAGAAAAAAGGAAATGTTAATCATGATTTTATAGAATATAATGTTTTATTTAAGACCCACCATATTCCAAAGGTCGATATAATTAATTTTTATGGAAAATATCTAATAACATGGATACTACAGATGGAGTAAGTCCTAGTTCAAACAATATTGCCAGAACTTGACAAGGAAGGAAAAATAATATTATAACCTAAAGCAGTCATAGAAACAAGAACTCGATAGCTACGAAATCGATCAATTTTAGGGTATCTGATTAGGTAGAAGAACTTACGAGCTGAAGATTCCACATGGGAAGATGATAATTTTATACGGAAGCATCTAGAAGTAATCGGGCATTGCGAACAACACTTTTTTGAAGGAGAGGGGCATGTCGGGTCCCTATAATACTAGTGTATCCCCTTATTTTTATAGTCATTTTAGCCCATTATTGTTATTTTTGTGCCCATGTATTCTCTATATTGTTATTATTGTGCCCCATAGAACCCCACTATTTTTATTGTTCTGCCCTTAAATTTTTACTTTTATAATCTGACCCATTGGACTCCTATATATAGAAAGGAGGTTTTTTCATTTGTATCATCCAAGAGTTGGTCATTTATTTAATGTAAAGGATATTCCCCCCACGAAGAGGTCGATTTCTAAGTTGTTGATCTCTCTTTTCTTCTATTGTTTGAGTTGGTTTCATAACAATATTAATATTATAAACCAGGTTGATCAATGAACCCAAGGGATTATTAATATTATAAACCAATGGATTAATAAACCTAATGTATTTATATTGTAAATACAAGGAATTATAAACCATAGAGATCAATATTAAACCTAACCACATTAAACCTAAGGGATCAATAGACTAGAGGGGTCAATATTAAAAACATAGATATAAATATTAAATACAAGGATTAATACTATAAGCCTAAGGGATTAATATTTAACCAAAGGTATTATAAACCCTAAAGATAAATAAAACAAATGGATGAATATTACACACACAAGGGATTTTCAATATCATAAACCCAAGGCCTTATTAATATTATAAACCAAAAGGATTAATATTAAACTCGTGGGATTATAAACCTAATGGAACAATATTATAAATCGTAGGATTAGTATTAAACCCAGTCGATCAATATTAAACCCAAGGGATTAATATTATAAATCCTATAATTAATATTAAACCCTAGTATTAATATTATAAATACTAATATCAATATATCGAACCAAGATTAATATTATAAAATCTAAGATCATAAACAAAAATATATTATTATACATATTAGGAAATAATATTATAAAACTAAGAGATTAATAAACCCAATTATTAATATTAAAAACCCAAGGGGTTAATATTATACTCTTACAAACCCAAGGGATTAATATTAATCCTAAGGGATTCTAAACCCAAGAGATAAATTTTAAAGCAAAGGGATCAAGATTATAAAATGCAGCATTAATATTAAACTCAATTCATTAATATCAAAACCTAGGTGATAATTATTAAATACCAAAGGGATTTATATTATACTCTTACAAACCAAAGGGATTAAACAAAATGAATTAATATTAAAAACATAAGGGATTAATAAACCCAACAGATTTATGTCAT
The DNA here is from genome assembly GCA_034641835.2 of Pinus albicaulis. Taxonomy (NCBI): domain Eukaryota; kingdom Viridiplantae; phylum Streptophyta; class Pinopsida; order Pinales; family Pinaceae; genus Pinus; species Pinus albicaulis. The sequence continues at coordinate 262,141,364 of CM076582.1, read as the reverse complement.
AAATATAAGGAATTATAAACCAAAGGGATCATTATTAAATAGAACCACATCAAACCCAAGATATCAATCAACCCATGTGATTAATACTATTATAAACTCAAGGGATTAATAAACCCAATATATTATTGATATTATAAACCCAAGGGAATAATATTAAATCCTACAAGTAATATTATAAACCTAAGGGATTAATAAACCGAAGGGATTATTAATACTATACACCCAAGGGAATAATATTAAACCCTAGGAATATACACCCTAATTCCCTCGATTTATAATTTTATAAACCCAAGTGATTAAAACTATTAAAAGCTAAAGGGATTAATAAACCCGAGGGAATAATATTAAACCCTATTTTTAAAATTATAAACTTAAGGGATTAATAAAACCGAGGTATTATTAATACTATAAACCCAAGGGGTTAATACTATAAACCCAAGGGATTATAATCTTGTTCATAGTGTTGGATGTTGCAAACATTGTAGGGGGGTCTCCTCAATGTGAAGTCCAAATTAGACCTCACACCATGTGGTGTAGGAGTCCCATCTAGTCATATGGTCTGACCACCATTGGAAAGGTTTCAAATATATTCTGTGGTTACGATTACACACAAGAGAATGCAACACCTCTTTGGGGAAATACGAATGCGATATTTGTGAGACACCCAATGTAAGGTATACGAGGGAGAATTCCACAGCCGGTAGGGAAAACGAACCACTGGTTAGAAAATAAATAACATTATCTTAAATCGGGGACCCAGGAAGGAAGAGAGAGGATTATTGACTACCTGCATATTATTACACAGAATAAAAAAACAATCATTAAGGAATAACAACAATCATTCAATCATAACCATAACTAAACAAAGAATTATTTCATTAACTTAGTATGTGATTAAAGTAACATATGCCATAAACATAATAATATTAGTCCTACTATATCTATGATACATGTAAGAAGAAATGTCAGCTCATTGAGCTTTTGATTAAGAAAGAAATATCTGAAGTACACTGTTACACGTATGAACACTATATCCAATAGTGGAACATGAAGCCTGAACTTGCCTCTCCAAATAATAATATCTCTCCTATGTACTACAAGAGAATCCAAGGTAAGACATATAGAATCCAAGACCTTTGATTGAGTTATGAGGAGATATTTATAATAAATAACAATGACCTTTGAGCTTGCTCATTACTCTTCAAATCCTATGATTTTTCCCATTCTATACATGACTTATTACATTCCAATATGCAGATATTCACATTCAACATGTGTCGCATGGAATTCATTACACATAATTTATTACATAAGAGAAATTTCACATGAGATAGTGACTATATAAGACAAAATTAATAATGGGACAAAGGATAATCAAATCGATGAGTCATTGTCTTCCTCATGGAGCTCAATTTTAATGTAAGTGTGCCATGCCCTGAACTATGTTGAGATGGATTTGACCCAAACTGACAAGTTCCCTATGTAGTGAATCTTCACCTCCAGTGCCTCCGTCAATATATTATTAGAATGTGAATGTACATTATACCATAGTATGAAATTTTCATACGAGATTTAACTATGGAAATGACGTATTGTAGAATAATGTCTTTGGTAACTTCCAATACTTTTTTTTTTCATGTTGCATGTTTGATATGCTTAATGTACTTCCTAATCTCCTAGAAGATGATCCATCTTCCTCTAATTTCCTCAAGTGTCCCTATCGAAGGCATCCCATGCTTCTGTGTTAGAGACTCAAAATAATTGTTTAGTCGATTACATGCAACAATAGTATAGATAGAATGTTTTCCAAGACACATGTAGATTTGATGGTGGGGCCTTAGTTGAAATCTATATATCTCGGTGAAAATCCTATATTTCTTATAGAAATTTTGTGGAGCATCCGAATACTTGGAAGCCCACTCCTGAAGATGATCAACTAATTTTTTTGCTACTTCCAAGAGTTTCACTACTTCATGTGTTTTATTCTCAACACCAAACAGAGGATCCATCACTTATTTTAATAGTACCATATCGTCGTATAGTCACAAAATGGTGTCCTCCAGTGGACCCAATTCTTCCTACATGGATGGCTAATATTTTATAGTGTTGAAAATTTTTAATGAAAACCATTGATTATGTTCTGCAAGATGTTTTTCTTGTTGCTTGACTGCAACAAGTTCTCTTCTCAGCCTGGAATTCTCATTCAAAAATTATTTAGAATTATCATACTTCGTTGTAGAAAACACAATATCTTTCGCCAAAATTTCTTTGGGATTCCTTCTGGTGTTGGGAGTTATCACCTTCTCTATAGAAACTGAGACTGAACATGATCCTCTTCTCAAGCTAATCAAATTTTGCACTACACACATACATGACTTTGTCTATCGGTGGAGTTGTGATTCTCATTTCTCTAAATGGAATATGACTACCTGTGAGGGGCGATTCCTCTGGAGTTCCTAGTTCATCATCCATCGGTTGGATGGTATTCTCTTCCTCCAACTATTCTTCTTCAATATCCTAAGTCAATTGTTCTTCTTCCAGTATTTTTTCTACTTATTCCTCCCTAGGACTTCCTTTGTTGTTCTTCTTATATTCTTCTTCTCTCCTCCTCTTCTTCTTGTTTCTTCTCCACCAACTGATCTTTCTTCCTGTTATACTCTTATTCTTCCTCTATCCTCTCATGTTTTGTTTAAATAGCTCCTTTATTCAAAGGATTGAATTTCCATTTCATGTTGCCTTGCCTAAGCGGTTATTTGTTCTACTTCCTGCACTTTCAAGTCTTCATGTGGTGCATCTTGGGGTGAAATGGTCTCCATCCCTATATGTGTATTTATGTTTTTAATGTAACATTTATTTAAATTTTCATCTTTTATTGTGGACATATATGAGTACCCCGAATTGAAACCAATCCTTTCATAACATTGCCTGCACAATCTATTTGGATAATATTATTGGAAATATTTAGTCGTGAAGTGTAGGTGATATAACTCCTATATCTTTTTTGTTGTCACCTTGTGGCTCTACAACTCATATAATATGATCTTCAACTGGAAGGTGGACCAATGGGATTTCATCCTCTTATGAAGAACTCCTGGAAATCCCTTGTCCAACAGATTTTCTGGTTCTTACATGACCATCTTATTGGTCACATATCGTAGCATGAAATGAGGGGATATCTGACAACCAAAAAATATGATGCATGTACCCTCGACAGTTTCAAATCAATATAAAATATATCACAGTGAATCCTTCACTTGATTATCCATTCAAGGAGAATTTATCTCTAATATCAATTTGAAGATAACTGCAAAGAAGTGCTCAACCAATTTGTCATATGTGCCTCTGAAGCTTGATACTGATAACACTCTCCTGTGCAAGTAAACTAGAAATTTTTTCTTAGGGGTCCAGTTCTAGTATAATGTCGAGAAGGTATATTGTGCACAGATTCGATCTAACAAATGTAGACATATATAAATTTGTGCCTATTTCACAATCAAATATGCTTTCGCCTACCCCACATGACTCTACCACTCAAATGAAAATATATCTACCTAACTGAAATATTTACAATGGGTTACCACAATATGGATCATATATATCCAATTCTCCTCGAACACATCAATGTTATTGTGCCCATGCAACCAGGAAAACATGTCTATCAAATATTTATATACATCTTTGAGAATATTAGTCTAATAGACTGTGGATGGGAGATGACAAGACTTAGCAGACTATCGATACCATGATTTAATAATGTCACTTGTGTTGAGTTCGACCCATCTCACGGAGAATTTATCATTTGCATATTCTGTGGGCCTAAGCATATTTTAATATTTCTACATGTCTTCTCCAAAATCAGTGTCGAGTTGACCACCACTCTCACTATGAAGCACCAAATGAGATTCATCTAGGTGTGTGATAATACACTCAATCACCTTTGAAGATGGTATGATAGGGAATATCCATGCAATCCTATGCATTATACACCTCTTGATATTTATGTACACTTTTAAGTCCTCCATGTCCTTAAAAAAACTTTTTTGCATGAATGTGTTGTACATCTTGCTCCATGTGACCTTTGTAGTGTTATCAATAAAGAATTGTGTATTTTCATGTATTGGAATGGTTCATTTGGTAATGCCAACATATTACTCAATGATTTATTCTAAGACTTCTTTGGAGGCCACTTCACTGGGAAGCATGGCTCCAATAGATAATGAGATGGTGACAATACTTTTAGCACGAACATCTATTTGTGACAATACACTAATATTGAAAACATGAGCTTCAATAAACCTAACTATGCATCAATAGTTATAAATAATGTACAAATATTCATCACATGTAATTTTACATGAAAATATATCAACAATATTACAAAATAACTTGTATGCATGAGAAAATAGTCATGCAAACTAGGAGGGCACACTTTCAAAGCACGAAGGAATTTCAAGGGTCATTCAGGGCTTTGCAGTGCACTTATGTGCTCAAGAAAATGAAGAAAACTATAAAGGGAAAATTGGCACACTATGAAGGGTCAAAGAGGTGAGTTGTTAGGCCTTCGGGTCTTCACATTGTGCTCATGCGCTAAAGGCCACAGAGATGGCACAATGGCGCACTTCAAAGGATGAAGGATCATGTTGACAAGCCTTCGGGCCTTTAGGGTGCGCTCATGCACTCAAAGGAATGGATATATCATTGGTGCATTCCAAAGGGATAAAGTAGTGTTTGGAGTCTTCAGGGTGCTCTCATGTGATCAAGGAAGGGTACAATTCTTCATGGTGAAGAAGTGCACGTAAGAGGATAACTTGACCACTTTGTGTGTAGTTCTCAAAGCTAATTTATATTTAAGTTCTAGAAGTTTGTTATGCCTATTGAAGGCTATAAAACATTTATACAACAATATTTGATGATAAGAATGAAAACAAGAAGGATTTGCAAGTTTATATAGATGATGTTGTAATCATGGTGGAATATGGAAGGTTGAGGAATGTGAAGAGTTTTAGCATGAGACATAAGGTTAATGCTTTAAGAATTAAGATTGAACATAAATACCAATAAAAAAACTAAAAATCAAAGAAATGACAACAAGAAAAGAAAGAACGAGAGTGAAATCATGAAAGTAAATAAAAATATACTTTCTTCTAACTTTGGTTGATGCATACTTTCTTGATCCATAGTTGCATGACAAAATTAGATGAGAATGATTATGAAAATGAATTATTAACTGAAATGATTTAAAATATTTCACATGTGAAACTGAGTCATGCATGATTGCCACTTATTGAAGAGTGAAAGGATTAATTAAGGGAACTTAAGTGGGCTCCTCTTTTCTAAGAGTGCGTTCGCATGCAACAATATGCTCATGTATCCACCCAGGAAGAGTGCATGTCTTCAGCACAGAGGAGTGCACTAAAGGAAGACACACTTGCTCAGCATTAAGGAGTGCACTTAAGGAGGGTACACTCCTTTAGCCTGAATGAGTGTGCTCAACTCAAGTACATTTCTTCATCAACTTGGAGTGTTATTTTCCCTTGTGAGTTATTTTGTATAAATTTAATACAAAATGCATGTAGATCCTGGTTCTCCTGATCTAAAAATATGCTACTATTAAATATAGAATCACTTCTACAAATATTTTTGGAATTTAAAAGACAATCGCCAATCACAATATCATGAAGAAAGATCAATCACACATAACAGAGATAATTTACTAGGGAAACCTTATAGCTAAAAACCCCACTATCTTATATTATGTATTATATCATGGACCATGAAAAAATTACATACAAAGCTCTAATCTAAGAGCTTTGAGTACATGAGATAATTGTCTCACACTGTCATACAAAATTTGGCAAGCTACTTAGCCAATTTACTGTCTCCAGACAGCCTGCCTCCACTGTGCAATCCCAACTAATAGAAATCCCTAAATGAGTGCGATCCTCCCTACCTTGACTGTGAAATCCTCATGGGAACATCCAATGTGTGTGTGGTTGCATGTGTGCAGTTGGATAATGTCACAACTGATAGTTTACTTCCCTTTCACCTAGAACTCAACTGGGTCTCCACTGGATCGGACATGCATGCAGTTAATAAGAGTAAATCTTCAGTTACATGTGATACCACTGATTGTGAATTGATTAATAATTAATTCGCTTGATCACTCACTAGTGTATATTCAGTTACAACTACCACTATTAGTCTCCTGTATTCTATAGTATGAATAAATGACTATGGATTTTCTACAGTCTACTGAAAATAACATTCCCTGACTATCATTTATTTTCAGAAATCTCACTACCTTCATTATCTTCATTTAATCTATTTACTATCCCTCACTTTACCTATTCAGATCACTCTCTCAACCAGTGAAATTCCATGTTTACCCCTAAATCCCTCATTTTTACCCCTTCCCCTACCTAAAACCACACTCCCATTGCTAAAATCCTCTCCCTTTTCATTCATTCCCCTTCTTCGATTAAAATAATGTAAAAACCCATTTTTACATTGTTTTACAAACAAAATAATATTTATTTGAGACCCATTATTTAATAAAACTATGTTTTCTTTTAAATACCCAACTCCTTATATGTTTAAGCCCCTAACCCTTTAAACCTTACCCCTGCTCTATTATACCTCTGAGCCCCACCACATTTAAAACCTGCCGCTTCGTCCAAATCCTGGCCAAGTTTTATTTTAAATATACCTTCTGCCTCATTAAAACCCCCGAACCCACCTCCCAAAACCTACTTGTGATCGAGTCACCTGACCACTATCCGATCTACTCCATCAAATCTAACGGCCCTGACCTCATTTCGTAAAAACAAACGCCTGAAACTTAAAACCTTCGGGACCTTGCGAAATTGGTAGTATTCATGCCTGCCATGTCTGACACATGTCACCCCCTTCATGTTATCGCATCCCCAGAATATAAACCGCCTCACTGCCTACGCCCCATGTGAAAACTGCTAAACCACTCCCGCGTCATAAACCCAAAACCATTGACTCCTTTTGATTGTTTCAAATAACTGTGTCATCATGATAATACTTGAGCTGCCATTTAACCCCCGTGACATTTCTAAAGTCTTAGAGGGCCATAGCTGGATGCCAAACCAAAATAGCCTCCAATACCTAGACTCTATCCATGATTTTTCCCTCTGATTCCAGGTCATATAATTTCCCTACAGAGATCCGGTGTGTTTTTTAATTCACAAGTTGTTTTTAATTGTGGAGGTGATCAATCTATTAAAAAAATTAGTAAATGAATCTGCATTTTGAGGTCTAAGAATTATTTGATCAAGGTTTCTCTGGGGGACGATCTAGAATGCCTTGTTTCATCAGAAGGACTAGGAGCGCAAGATTAATCTGAATCAGAAATGGATCATGACCATTGATGATCATTCAGTCACTCCAAATGTAGCGAGAGTTCTTCAATGGATAGTATAAAGAAAATAAAGGAGTTTTACAGTGGCTATGTAGAGATACACGCAAATGGAAAACACTGTCAAAGGACAGTGAAAACTAAAAGGGATTAAAGGATTAAACAAATATTGAATATGAAAGACATGATTAGAAGACAAAATTAAAGACAAAGAAATATAAGATATGATTAGGGGAGATATTACAGTAACTAAAGACAGTCAAAGATAGATTAGAGATAAAAATAGATTAAAGGAATAAAACAGATCAATCAAGGGTAAAGAAAAACAAATCAAGGTTTAGAGACAGAATCAGAGGATAAATCAAGGAACAAAACATAGCCAAACTACAACGACACTCAGAAATTACTTCCTCAAATCACATTTTCCACCTATAGCCTCATTTCACTTAAATAAAAGTAGCTACAACTAATAAAGAAGTCAGAGATATTTTTAGCAGCCTAGAACTTATTGCAAATTTCATGTAAAGCCAAATAGTCAAAAATATTTTAGAGATATCTTATCAATGAATTAGAAACTTACTATTACATCAATTCAGTCAATTATATTTTGGAATTAGGCCTTGCATTGTATTAAAGGTTAACATTACATTTACTCTAAAATAAATACAATCTGTCACCCTATATTAGGGCAACCTCCTCATCTACAGAAAAATATTTCATGTATTGTTCATTATTGTTGTTGGTTTTTTGGTTGGTTAGTTGGCTGCTAGGCTGGATTTTGATCAGACTCTGAGTTACAAAGATTATTGCACTGGAACATTGTAACCGTCTTGGACATTAGTAATACAAGCATGTTCATAGGATTCTTGAGCTACGTTAATGGTGATGTTATCCCTCTTTGTCATTGTTTCTCCTCTGTTTTCCATATTGTACATCAAATTCCCTGATAATAGAACATAAATTTTAGATTGATATATGTTGTTTGGGTACCTTAACTCTATCTATTTCTTTTATCTAAATGTTTTCTTTTGTAATGTTTGGTTAAAGAATTCAAGGGTGTCATGCTCTTTAGTTAAACCTAGCTTGTTGTCTAGAGGTTTACTTATTACAGTCTAGCTAAAGAATTCAGGGGTGTCATACTCTTTGGTTTTTTGTTTAAACTTTCATCTTAAAGTCCTTCTTTGAAATTTAGATAAAGAATTCAGGGGTGTCCTGCTCTTTAGGGTTATTGGATTGTTGTCTTAAGGTTTTCTTAGTAAATTTTGATTAAATAATTCAGGGGTGTCCTGCACTTTAGTTTCTCTTAAACATTTATCTCAAAGGATTTTCTTGTTGAATTATATTTAAAGGATTCTTAACTTCCCTTTAGTTTTACTAAATTCAAAACTTGATGTCATTTTGTATTCATTCTACCTAAGAAGATCCACTTGATATAGTTAGCTTATGCTATGAAAACCCTTGCAGAGTTGATGTAAATTAAAACCTTTTATGACTTCATAGCCCAATGAATTAATGTGTCCCACAGTCTATCTATTCAACCTACAATTAATCAATAAATCAATCAAAACAAACAGTCCCAGAACTTCATAGCTAACCTAAAATCAGTAAACATAAGCATAAGGATAATTCAGTTAATTATAAACATAGAGAGAGCCCTCTCTGAGCCCAGGAAGGCTAGGTCATGGACTACAAAGTGGTTTTATGTGGTTCCTACTACTTGTTCTTACCAATACTGCAAATCATAGGGAGCCAACAAACACAACTAAGTTTAACTCACTTAACTAAGTTAAACTACTTTAAAACTTGCATAACTACTTTTCCAACTCTGTTACAACTTTGAATAACTTAGTTACAACTAATTCCACTTGCATGTCCCACCAACCAACCTCTTAACTAAAAATTCCTTTAGCTAACTGATTTTCCACTTCAGTTAACTATTTCCAAGTGCTCATTGAGAATAGATTATAGTTTATTGTCCAACTAATATTAAGGGATAATAATAGTCGACATGCATCTATAAAGAGAAATGCAATCTATAAATAGAATTTTCTCATGTGTTTACAAATAGACATCCACCTATAAATAGTCTGAGGCTCCGTCCTACTATAGTTGCTTAATTTTCACTAGGATCTTCTTGTTGAATCTCAAGAAGATTTTTCTTTTGTTTGTTTTTTTTGTGCTTTTAAGTTTTTTTCAAGTGTGTGCTCGGAAAAGAGGAAAATTTCTAATTCAAGACGAAACTTGAGTTCACCTAACTATAGGCTAAATAAATCAAGCACTTCTAATGGTTAAGTGGCGACACTTTGGGAACATTGACTTAGGAGGATGCGACATGAGGAGAAAATATAAAAGTAATAAATCAAACAACATGATGACACTATGGGGATTGAAACGGCATTTTATGTAGGCTCTAAAATTCACATAGAAAAAAAAATTGGAGGGTCATTGTCACAACAAAAACAAATCCCAAGGGAATAATATTAAAGCGTAAGAATATAAACCCTCATATTAATATTATAAACCCAAATATAAAACATAATATTATCAATTATAAACCCAATACTAAACCTTAAAATTATAAACCCAATATGAAAAATCCATAATATTATAAGCCCAATATTAGATTCTAGCTTTGTAATGTAACAATGTGGTGTTGAATAAATTGGAATGTAATGTAACATTGTGACAACGATTTTTGTATTAAGACAATGTTTTTCAGAATGCGAAATTGGATAGAATTTTGTACCATTCCAACGTCGTGGTATTAAACCTTGATATTAAATCATAACATTCTAAAAACCAATATAATAAACGCTAGGATTAATATTATTAACCCTAATATTAAACCTCACTATTATAAATTATAAACCCAACATTAAACCCTAGTAATATAAACTCAATATAATAATATTAAACAAAGAATATACAATATAATAATATATATAAATATAAATATATATAAAATATAAATATATTAACATATATACATAAAATATAATTTATAATAGAGTAACAATAAACTAAATAACAAATAAATATAATAATGAGATACATATATAATATAAAAACTATAAAAATAACATAATGAAATATTGAAAATAGAATAATATAACATAGTGGCGACCATACTGGGAAACTAAGTTATTAAAATAGCTTAATATTTCCTTAAGAACTCACAAAACCCCTTTCAAATTTAGATGACTCAAGCGTTATCCAAGATAGGTATCTGGTTGCTAATGGTGGAAAACAACTAGCCTCAAGGTAGTTAAAATCATCCACGTGGTAACTCCACCGGTTTTCAGTAGGCTTGCTGACTCCATTGGTTTTCTATAGACTTCACTGGAAATTATTGATAAATCTTGATATCATTGAACATCAAGTAGAACCCAGTCAAAATGCTTTGTGAATAAAGTATCTCTTTCACAGATTGGTTTGTTTTCAAAACTGTAATAAAACTTTAAATCTCTCTCTGCCTTGGGTCTAAGATCTGGCTTCTAGTACCAGATCCCATCCTGACCCAAACCCTCCCTCAATAGTTGAAAATCCAGATCACATCCTAACTAAATATCCTAGATCTAAAATCGAACTATTAGCAGACCTATTCACAAAGCAATTTCCTTACCTGAAAACTGTAAAGACTTGCAAGGTATCCTACCTTGCTCACCCCTGAAACAAAGCTTATCCAGGACTAAATCCCAGAGTTGGATAACCCAAATAATTTTATACCCATCCATCTTACAAAAGAATCATGTAGTACTAACTTCAATCCCCATTCATACACCCACTGTTCACCTTCCTCCATTTAACCCTCCAGCTCCTTTTGAAAACCCTCCACTTGTTAACCTCCCTTTATTTCCCCAACCCCCATCCATGGAAGCCTGGTATGCCCCATTATTCCTACCATTTCCTTTATTCCCTCTACAACAGGACTATCAATCCAAGATCCCCTTATTTGATGAGAGTAGTTCTACAACTACTCAACAACATGTGGATAGAATGGAGCACTATTGTTATCGACAAGAGATAGATGATGAAACTATCAAGATGAGAATGTTTGCCCAAAGCTTAGGGGGAGAAGAAAGAAAATGTTTTAAAAACCTGACTCTTAATAGTATAAATGATGTTCCTACTTTCCATCAACTGTTTGTAAATAAATCAGAAGTCAAGAAAAATCCTCTCTAAGTCTTGTCCGAGTATGAACACATCAAGAGAAACGTTGGAGAGAGTGTCCAAGATTACTGCACTAGGTTCAATAGTGTATATAATGCCCTCCCTTCCCACATGAAACCTCTACAAGGTCTAGCCCTAATGAAATTTCTAGATGGTTTTGTCCCAGAAATGGCTTATCAACTAAGAGAAAGAGACCCTCTAAATTTAGAAGACATGGAGAGGGGTGCAGTAACTGTAGAGGAAAATCTGATTGCCATAAGGGATAGAATGAAAAATGAAAAAAGAATTACATATAGGGAAGAAACTGTAGCCTCCACATCTGATACTAATATTGATAACCTTGTTATAACTATGGAGAGGATGATGGAGAGAATAAACATGAATGAGAGAGCTTACCCCATAGAAAACCAAGAAGATCCTCACAATAGAAACTAGAACCAGAACCAAAATTTTTGAAGAAATCCCCCTCAATTAAGACAGAGAGAACATAGAGAACCTTACCAACAAACTAGGCCTCCTTTTGAAGAAAACTATGTTGATGAGGATGAGGGGATGATTGAGGAACCAGAACAAAGTCAAATCAATCTAATGGGAGCTAATAATGAGGATATTGTCTTCCTCACTGAGGAAGAACAAGGCATATTTTCCCCAAATGAAGAAGAATTCCTTGAATCTGAAGACTATAAACAGGGCTTCGAAAATGCAATCATGGAAGTGCATAAATAGTATGACCTTAGAAGTAAGAAAACACAAGACCCTGCCAAGAGAAATAACCCTGAAATTTCTATTAGAAGGACCCCTGAAAATGGTCCTAAAAAGATATCAGAAAATTTAGACATAATGGTTAAAAGTTCAGATAAAAATAAAAACAAAAATAGTCAATAAAGTAGCACTAGTAATTTAGCTAGTAGCCCTAACAAAACTGATTTAACTGAGATCCCCAATACAAATCAGTAATCTAAAATTGTTGTAAAAATAGTGTCTGATAAAAATGATTTTAATTTGCCAAAAACAAAGACATCGTTCAGTATTGAGAATGAAATTACCAAGATAAAAATCTCCATCCCTCTTACTGAATTAGTTGGCCAAGATATGTATAGATCCCAAGCTTTGAAAGATTTAAACATAGGAGAAAATTTTGACTCTGTAAATCTGAATGATGAAAAACCTAAGCTTTCTTTCGCACTAGAAGTAGAGGGTAAATTCCAAGAAGGAGGTGTTCCTCCATTTTATGTCAGCTTGAACATCCATGATAAAATCCTTCACAATTCCATGTTAGATTCAGGAGATTTTCACAACCTCATGCCAAAGGTAGTTATGGAAAGACTGGGCCTTGAAATAACTTGACCATAAAAAGGCTTATACTCCTTTGACTCCAGTGGAGATAAATGTCTAGGCATAATCAAAGATCTCTGTGTAAATTTAGCACAAATATGAACCAAAAGCCTTGTAATGGATATTATAGTGGTTGACATTCCCCCTAAATATGGAATGCTCCTATCACGCTCATGGGGATCTAAACTTCAAGGCACCCTCCAAATGGAATTGACCTATGCTACCATACCTATCTTTAGTAAAAAAAGAAGACTATATAGGGAAACACATATGAAATACATGGTCAATAGCCAAGAAAATCCTAATAACTCCCCCCTCTATTCTATCCACACAGACCTTGATTCATTTATCCTTTATAATGATGAAAACATTAATGAACAAGTAGCATTAAATGAGAAAATAATAGACAAGGAGGAAGAACAGTCAGACGAAATAGAAAATGAACAACATAATTCCAAACATAAGTCTAAAACTGAACCTCTATGGACCATGAGCTTTGATGGGTCTTGTCGTAAAACTGGATCAGGAGCAGGTGTTTGGGTTCACAACACTGAGAACAATCACACAGAGGGTCACTCATACAGATTAAACTTTCAATTTACAAATAACATAGCAGAATATCAGGCACTCCTTCTAGGGCTACAATTACTCAAGAAATTAGGAGCCAAAAGGATCTCTGTCCATGGGCATTACGAGCTAATCATTAGGAAGATTAAGGGAGAATATTCAGCTAAACATCCTAGATTAAGAGCATATATAAACAATTCCATTGACCTCCTAAAAAAAATTAAAGAATATGATCTTTCCTTCATCCCAAGAAACCAAAGTATCCTTGCTAATGGACTAGAATTTGTAGCTAGTACTTGTTAAAAACCTCATCAAAACAAAAAATACATAGTACAAGTCAAGTGCAGACCAACATTCCTTGAAAATATAAAATATTGAAATTTTTTTGAAGGTGACAAACATATTGAAGATTTCCTGTAGTCCAAAAATGAGTTTGAAATGCCAAATTCATACTCAGATCATGAAGAAGACTGCTTTTTTGAGGAAAAAAACATACAAAAAAGAGACCCCTTATGATGCTGATATAAATCTATTACCAAAATATGATCCACATGAGACAGAACTGTGTACAGATTCAGAAAAAGAAGACTTTGAAGTGCTACATTTTAGGGATAATACATTGCCAAAAGGAATGGTCCCTCTAGAAGGAATTTGTGATTTTAATGATGTTGCTAAGACGCCAAAGATGGAATCCACTGAAGCAAATGCAGAAGATTGCAATATAGGCAGTAAAAAAGAGCCCAAAATGATAAAATTGTCAAAGACAATGCCAACTCCTATAAATAGAAATATCTTGAGCTATTCAAAGAATTCAGTGATGTTTTTTCTTGGAGCTATGAAGACTTGAAGTCCTATGATACTGACATCATACAGCACAAAATTCCACTCAAAGATATCTGGAAACCATTTAAACATAAGCTACACATAATCAATCCTGTCCAAATGCCATTGGTTGAGAAAGAAATAAAGAAAATGTATGATGCTAGAATAATAGTCCCACTCAGGTTCTCAAAATGCGTTTCAAATATTGTATCAGTGTGGAAGAAGACAAGATAAATTAAGTTTTGCATAGACTTCAGAAATTTAAAGAAAGCATCCTTGAAAGACAACTACCAAAAATGGATCACATACTGCAAAGGGTAGTAGGCTCCAAAAGGATATCTCTTCTTGATGGCTTTTCACGGTACAATCAGGGGTTGGTACATCCAGATGATCAACACCACAACTTTCACCACACCTTGGGGCACCTTCATGTATGCTAAAATTCCTTTTGGGTTAATGAGTGTTGGGGCCACTTTTTAAAGAGCAATGGATATTGCTTTCTCAGAAGAAATAGGTTACTTCATTGTGATATTACTTGATGACATCACATTCTATTAAAAAATTGATGAATAACACCTTGGTCACTTAAGAAAATTCTTTGAAAATGAAGAAATTATGGTCTGTATTTGAATCGAAAGAAAAATTGGTTTGGACTTCAAGAAGGGAAGCTTATAGGCCACATTATATCTAAAGAAGGGATCAAGATTTACCCAAAGAAGATTGAGGGAATATTGCAAATCAGTCACCCAAGAAACATTAAAGATCTGCAATATTTCATTGGAAAGATAAATTTCTTAATTAGGTTCATACCAAACCTTGTAGAAATCCTAGGAAACATCACAAATATGTTGAAAAGAGAATCAAGAATCAAGTGGACCAAATAAGAAAATAAATCCTTTGACTTAGTGAAGCAAACACTTACACAAACACCAGTTCTGATTATCTTGAACTTCAACAAACATTTATTCATTTACTCCTTTGCATCGGAACACACAGTTGTTGTTGTCTTACTACAAAAAAACATAATGGGACAAGAGCAGCCCATAGCTTCTTCAGCCAAGCATTGAGAGATGCACCTCTGAAATATAACATCATGGAAAAGAAGGCTTTTGCCTTAGTCAAAGCACTAAATTTTTTCATAGTCTATGCATTCATACATCATTGCATTTTTACCTCACATGGTGGTTAAAGACATACTTACACAAGATCTTGATCAAAAAAGAGGTAAGTGGATTGCTGTGATATTAGAATATGATTTGGAAATAAAGCCTACCAAGCTAATCAAAGGACAAGTTATAGATAAACTCATGGCTAAAACAAATTTTCAAGCACTAGACATAAATATGATTCAATCATTGGATGAACAAGAGGAGCTCACGACTCCACCTATTGAGGAAGCATTCCTAAACTCACCCTGGTATGATGATATATTATATGTGCTTTTTAATCTAAAAGTTCCTCTTGGTTTGTCCCAAAAAAAGGCCATATTCTTGAAACTGAAGGTTCTAAATTTCTACATCCTAGATAAAGTTTTATATTGGAAAAGTTATGCTGGTGTATTGCTTAAATTTTTTCCTAAAGAAGATGCAAATATGATCATGCATGAATTTCAGGAAGGAGAATGTGGAGGTCACCTCCATTGGAAAACCACTGTTAACAAGATCCTTAGAGCTGGTTTATATTGGCCTACACTCTTCCAAGACATCCAAAAAATGGTAATTTCCTGTCATAAATGCCAAATATTTTAGGGTAAAATAAATTTGATGCCCTTTCCATTACAACCAATCTTTGTTAAAGCTCCTTTTAAACAATGGGGTCTAGATTGCATTGGATAAATCCAGGCTTCCTCCTTTGCCCAACATAAATGGATCCTTACTGCCACTGAATATTTTACAAAATGGATAAAAGCCATCCCATCTAGGACTGCCACAGACTCAGTAATTATTAGATTTCTTAAAAACAGTATTATATCTAGATTTCGTTGTCCTAGGAAAATCATTACTAATAATGTTGTTGCCTTTAGATCCAAGAAAATGGTGGAATTTTTCTTGCAGAGGTAAGGTGTGGTTTTTAATTAACAATTTTTTTTTAATTTTGCAACTGATCAATCTATGAGAAAACACAATAAATCAATCTGCATTTCTAGATCCAAGAATTATTTGATCACGGTTTCTTAGGGTGACGATCTAGAATGCCTTGTTTCATCAGAAGGACCAGGAGTGCAATATTAATTTGAATCAGCGATGGATCATGACCATTGATGATCATTCAATCACTCCAAAGGTAGTGAGATTTCTTCAATGGACATGATAAAGAAAATAAAGAAGTTTTACAGTGGTTGTGCAGAGATACATGCAAATGGAAAATACAGTCAAATGACAGTGAAAACTAAAAGGGATGAAAGGATTAATCAAAGATCGAAGATGAAAGACATGGTTAGAAGACAAAATTAAAGACAAAGAAAAGATAAGAGATGATTAGGGGAGAGAATACAGTAATTGAAGGAAATCAAAGGGAGATCAGAGATAAAAATAAATTAAAGGAATAAAACAGATCAATCAAGGATAAAGAAAAACAAATCAAGGTTTAGAGATAGAATCAGAGGATAAATCAACCAAGAAAACAAAGCAAAATGACAAATAAACTCAGCAATTAATTCTTAAAATCACATTTTCCACCTACAACCTCATTTCACTTAAATAAAAGTAGCTACAACTAATAAAGAAGTCCGAGATTTTTTAGCAGCTCAGAAGTTATTGAAAATTTAATGCTAAAGCCAAATAGTCAAAAATATCTTAGAGTTAGCACAACAATTAACTAGAAATTTATTGTTACAACAAGTCAATCAGTGATATTTTGGCATTAGGCCTTGCATGGTCTTAAAGGTCAAGATTACATTTACAGTGTAATAAATACCATCTGTCACCCTAGATTACGACAACCTCCTCATCTACAGATAAATACTGCATGTATTGTTCATGATTACTGTTGGTTGCTTGGTTGGTTAGTTGGTTAATAGACTGGATTTTGATCAGACTCTGATTTGTAAAGATTATTGCACTAGAGCATTGTAACTGTCTTGGACATCAGTAATACAAGCACATTCACAGGATTCTTTAGCTATGTTAATGGTGATCTTATCCCTCTTTTTCATTTTTTCTCCTCTATTTTCCATTTTGTACATCAAATTACTTCATAATAGAACATAAATTTTAGATTGAGATATGCTCTTTGGGCACCTTAACTCTGTTTGTTTCTTTTATCTAAACGTTTTCTTCTGCAAGGTCTGATTAAAGAATTCAGGGGCGTCCTTCTCTTTAGTTCCACCTAGTTTTTTGTCTTGAGGTTTACTTAGTAGATTCTAGCTAAAAAATTCAGGGGTGTCCTGCTCTTTGGTTTTTTTCTTAAACTGAAATCTTAAAGGCCTTATTTGAAGTTTAGTTGAAGAATTCAGGGGTGTCTTGCTCTTTAATTTCACTAAGTTGTTATCTTGAACGTTTTCTTTGTCTGAAAGTAATAGCTAAAGAATTAAGGGGTGTCCTGCTCTTTAGGATTACTAGATTGTTGTCTTAAGGTTTCCTTAGTAAATTTTGATTAAATAATTAAGGGGTTTCCTACTCTTTAGTTTCTCTTAAACAATTATCTCAAAGGCTTTTCTTGTTGAAGTATAGTTAAAGGATTCTTAATTTCCCTTTATTTTTTCTAAATTCACAACATGATGTCATTTTATATTCATTCTACCTAAGAATATCCACTTGATATAGTTAGCTTGCCCTATGAAAGCCCTTGTAGAGTTGATGTACAATTAAAACATTTTATGACTCCATATCCTAATGGATTAATGTGTCCCATAGTCTATCTGTTCAACCTACAATTAATCAATCAATCAATCAAAACAAATAGTCCCAGAACTTCATAACTAGCATAAAATTAATAAACATAACCATAAAAATAAATCAGTTAAGTATAAACATAGAGAGATCCCTCTCTGAGCCCAGGAAGGCTAGGTCCTAGACTCCAAAGTTGTTTGATGTGGTTCCCTGCTACTTGTTCTTGCCAATCTTGAAAATCACGGGGAGCTAACAAGCACAATTAAGGTTAAGTCACTTAACTGAGTTAAACTACTTTACAACTTGCATAACTGCACTTCCAACTCTGTTACAACTTTGAATCACTCATTTACAATTAATTCCACTTTCACGTCCCACCAACCAACCTCTTAAATCAAAATTCCCTTAGCTAACTGATTGGTCACTTCAGTTATCTATTTCCAAGTGCTCATTGAAAATAGATTATATTTTATTGCCCAACTAATATTAGGGGATAATAATAGTATAAATGCATCTATAAATAGACATGTAATCTATAAATATAATGTTCTCATGCATTTATAAATAGATATCCACCTAGAAATAGCCTGAAGCTCCATCCTAGTGTAGGTGCTTAATTTTCACTAGGATCTTCTTGTTGAATCTCAATATATTTTTTGCTTTTGTTTCATTTTCTATTCTTTTGAGTGTTTTTCAAGTGTTTTATTGGCAAAGAGGAAATTTTCTAAGTCAATATGAAACTTGAGTTCACCTAACTATAGGCTAAATAACTCAAGCACTTCTAAGGTTAAGTGGTGAAACTTTCGGAACATTGACTTAAGAGGATGCGACACGAGGAGAAAACATACAAGTAACAAATCAAACAACATGATGACACTATGGGGATTGAAATGACTGTTGATGTAGCTGGCTTCAAAATTGACATAGTAAAAAACTTTTGGAGGGTCGTTGACACAACGAAAACAAATCCCAAGGGAATAATATTAAAGCGTAAGAATATAAACCCTCATTTTAATATTATAAACCCAAATATAGCCATAATATTATAAATTATAAACCCAATATTAAACCTTAAAATTATAAACTAAATATGAAAAATCTATAATATTATAAATGTAATATTAGATCTCAGCTTTGTAATGTAACAATGCGATGTTGAATAAAATGGAATGTAATGTAACATTGTGACAATGATTTTTGTATTAAGCCAATGTTTGTTGGAATGCAACATTGGATAGAATTTTGTACCATTCCAATGTTGTAGTATTAAACCCTGATTAAAATCATAACATTGTAAAAGCCAATATAATAAACCCTAGGATTAATATTATTAACCTTAATATTAAACCTCACTATTATAATTTATAAACCCAATATTAAACCCTAGTAATATAAACTCAATATTAAAAACGTGAATATTATAAACCCTAATATTAACCTAATTTTTTAATTTCATAGTGCAATGCTCAATAAATCATAATGTAATGTAAACTACAAGAATGTTTGTTACATTGATTATTGCATTAAAATAATGTTTATCACAATGCGACGTTGGATAGATTTTTTTACCATTTTAATTAATGAACGTCTAACATTTATCTCGTCAATGTGAGAGTGAGCACCAACATGCCAGGAAGGTGAAAGGGGATACTATCAATATAGGTATGAGGACGAGAATGGAAGAGTCATCATCTAACTGGTGGTTCTTCCACTTCCACTCGTGAACCGATGCTTCAATTGTCATATTATTTTACAAATTGGAAATTATTTATTACACATGGTAATGTGGATTCATTAATAAATGATTATTGTAACGAGGATTAGAAAATTATATTGATATTATAAACCATTAATCCACAGTTAATGTTGAAGCACCTTCTTGGAATTGAAACACACAACATGATGGTGAATAGATTCATCTCACCATGTAACATCTCACCAATTTTTATTAAAATATTTATTCAAGTGGTTAATAACACACAAGATGAAAATTTATAGTGAAATCATAACGCTTAAGGGGCTTATATGACTAAGAATATTATGCTAGGAGGAAATATTATTCATTCATTTAAAACATAAATAAAATTTCTCAAACACGCGTCGATAACTTAAATAGTCACACTGATAGATGTAATAACTATTATGTAATCTGTTAATAATTAGTATGATTTAGTGTTTTTCTAGCCTCTTTATTGAATATTATTTTATTAGCCTTTATCTTTTCCAGGAATTATAATAATTATTATTTCGAGTCATTTTCATGTGCATATTCAAAATTTTCAAGATTTCTTTTTATTTACGATTTTCGAGACAATAGTAATTATTAATTTGGGTCATTTTCATGCGTAAAATAAAAAGTTTCAGGATTTAGGTTTCATGAATATGTGGATCATATTATTTGTGCCCTACATGGTCTCTCTATGCATAGGATGTTAACATACCATTATTTTATATTCATGGGATATCATTAACACATTCTTTGAGTTCCTTGGTTATGATCCAAAATCCTATTCTCATATTTTTCAAAGTAAGAGGTGCTTATGTTCCTTAGAAAGTTATGTATTTTGTTCAAAGTAATCGATGAAGGAGTTATTTCCATAGTAAGAGGAGCTTATGTTCCTTGTTTTCCTATTTTCCAATAAGTGTAGGCTCACATTCATCCTTTATTTGTGATTTACCAATACAAATGGCTCATTATTGTGTAGTATGCATCTTGATTTATCATACCAGTGGAGTTGGTTGGTTGATAATGACATTGATCCCAATAGTTTCTATGATTGGTCGATATTGACCACTATGTATGTACAAGAGACAACCAATTTTTTTCTATCGAGGGGGCATATTTTTCTTGATTAATGGAAAATGGAAAGTAAAAATACTCAAAATAATTAGTCATCACTGGAAATGGCTCTACAATATTGAAATCATGTCTTTGAGAATTTTTGCATGGGTGTATTTGGTATATAAAAAGGGCTTCACATTGGACTTCCTAGGTGTATACCTACAAAAACCCACTATAAATTTGTGAGTGGGATGAATATTTTATAGATTGAGTTAAAGTAATTCTCTTGCTATCATAGTTGGATAGGAAATTCATGCTTGTTATGAATATGAATAAATCGATATTCTAGCCCTCGACTTTGGAAATTTCATTGAATCCTAGGATTGTGGAGAGGGTTTTTTTAAGAACATAACCTCTACTTTAGTATTTTTTTTGGCCACATGTGGATGTTAGGTGTTATGTAGGAAAATCCTCTCTATGGGAAGAGACGATCCCTCTAGACCTAGGATGGGTCTAGTAACAATAGGGAACAATCTAAAGCCTACTTTCCTAGATTGAAAATGGACAAGATCCTGAATAGATCACCTACCTTGATCTGATGTTGTTATTCAACCGAATCCTTTGATCCTTTGTGCTCTGTATTCATATTCGCATTGTCGCCATCGCTTGGTTACCTACATAAGTGATCAAATAACAACAAACGTGAAATCATAACATAGATATTGCATAAAAAATCTATATAGGTGATTAAGGAGAACTAGAAATCCAATCATACATTAAATACTAGAATGGAAAGAAGTTCTGAGAAGTTCTTCCATAACCAGAACCAATGGTTATCCTTTATACCACTTGTTCCTTCAAGTGGAGTCATCTTTCATCTCTTTTCTGACTCTCTAAACATGAAAATATCACCAAGATCTTGTCATTTTCAACTCGTTAAAGTGAAAAAAGCGTCATTTAACCAGTGTAATTTTACCCCATTTTTGCATTGGGATAAATTATTTATGAAAAATGAATACCTTAGTCCATTGTGACCAAGAGGTTCTCTCAAAATTTATTTTCTAACTTTTCGGGTATGAGGGACTATTTACGAAAAGGCCCATATGGATTTTTCTTGTCACTTATTTTCAAACTCTCTAAACATGAAAAGGTAGCAAGTTCAACCTTGTTTGGGCTGGTTAAACTTTAATGGCAATGAACCTCTCATTATGACGACACTGATTTCCTTCCTAGGGCTCGTAAAATGTACTAGGATGGATTTTTTCTAAAGGAAAAATGTATATGACAAGCATATGCTATCCCCTTCAAGCTTGTATTAAAAAATAATTAGTATACTTACCAAAAATGATGGGAGAAAATGGAAAGCAAGAATCAATTGTATTATATTAATATATATATGGGGAGTTACCACCCGCACCTTGATGTCACAGCTCTCCTTCAACGGGTAAGGATCTGGGAACGTCTCCAAAGTCCTTGTTTCAACTTTATACAAAGGGGCCAAAGGTCTCAACTCTCGCTCAAAGCCTATAGCAAAAAATATCTCTCTATTGTTCTTCTATATCTATTCTAACTAGTAGAGGTATGGGTGGATATCCATTTTATACCAAGGGAAGAGGAAACATGGATCCACTTAAGGTGGGGAAATGGGTTATCCCTTTGGGTTGTTCCACTTTTGTGGGAACAAGAAGCCCAAAGGGAGAAGCTTGGCACTATCCTTGGGAACGAACAACTAGCCCTATGCCACAAAGCTTCTAGATCTCAAAGCTTCACTTCCATTTTTAAAAAAAAATCTTTTACTATGTCAACCTCATTAAAAAATGAAACACGTTCCATTTTCAATTCAAGTCTTTGATCACATCTCATAAAATCCCATTCATGTCTTTCACTTGATCTCGTAATTAAACCTTAACTACATCCACCTATCAGTAACTAGCAGTCTACTCCGGTGAATGCACTAAATCTTGGGGGCATGTACCTCGAATTGAGTCACTGTGTTGGGGGCATGCAAGCTTATTCCAAGCATAGTTTCCATGTTTCAAGCTTCTATAAAAACGAAACCAGTGTCAAACATAGTTTATCTTTGTTTCAAGCTTATGTAAAGATGAAACCAATTCCAAGCATAAGTTTTCCATGTTTTCAAGCTTGTGTAAAAATGAAACCGTTCTCATTTTTCCTCTAGTGATTGCCATTTTATCATACTATTTTTCCAGATGAACCTTGGTTTTATCATTCCATCATCACCATTTTCTTCAATGATCATACACCTTCACTTGGTTGTTTTACCCATTCCTGATGAACCACTACAATGAGTAGTCTTGTTAGCCAGCCTCCTGACCTTTACTTTTTCTGACTAGTTCCGCTCTAACCAGAACTAGTCGTTATCATTTATACCAATCATTCCCTCAGGTGGAGTCATCTTTCATCTATTTTCTAACTCTCTAAACATGAAAATATTTCTGAGTTGTTTTCATTTTGAACTCATTAAAGTGCACAGAGCATAATTTATTGAGTATACATTTACCCCTTTTTCGAGCTGGGATAAATTATTTACGAAAAATGAATACCTTATTCAATCGTGCCTAAGAGGTTCTCTCAAAAAACAATTTCTACCTTTTCAGGTATGAGGGTATATTTATGAAAAGGGTCATCTGCAGTTTTCTTTTCGCTTGTTTTCAAAATCTCTAAACATGAAAAGACATCAAGTTCCACCCTTGTCATGCTCGTTAAAATTTAGTAGCATTGGACCCGCCACTATGACGAAACCGAGTTTCTCCTTCCTAGGGCTAAAAAAATGCACTAGGATGGATTTGTTTGAAGGAAAAAATTATATGACAAGCATATGATATCCCCTTCAAGGTTGGATTAAAAAATAATTGGGTTAATTGCTAGAAATAGTTGGGGAAAATGGAATGCAAGAATGAATTGTATTATATTAATATAGAGGGGGGGAGTTACAACTTGCACCTTGCTGTCATAGCTCTCCTTCAATGGGTTTGGATCTAGGCACATCTCCAAAGCACTCGTTTCAACTTGATACGAAGGGGCCAAAGGTCTCATTTCTTACTCAACGCCTATAACAAAAAATATCTCTCTATTTTTTTTCTATCTCTATTCTAACTAGCAGAGGTATGGGAGGATGTTCATTTTATAGCAAGGGAAGAGGGAACATGGATCCACTTCAGGTGGGGAAATGGGTTATCCCTTTTGGTGGTTCCACTTTTGTAGGAACAAGAAGCCTAAAGGGAGAAGCTCGGCTCTATCCTGAGGAAAAATCAACTAGCCCTCCGCCACGAAGCTTTTAGATCTTGAAGCTTCACTTCCAATTTTTAAAAAAATTCCAGAGGAGGATCGGTGCGGGTATGATTCTCATTCCAGTGCCGATTGGCGCTTCCCTAGACCAAAAATGAGAAATATGTGCGAGTAAGACACGTAGAAGGCACGCCGCTCCAGATAACCATGTTTTTAAGGAGCTGCTTCAGGAATGGTCAATAGAGAATTTTATCAATATGCTACAAGGGATATAATGCCAAATTTTCATGATGGAAAATAAACACAGGGGTCACTGTTAGGGGTCTCCAGGATCAGGAATGGGGAGTACAGGGAAAGTGACAATTTTCTATGTAACAAATTCCCCCTAAAGCATGAAGGTAGAACGAGAGTGAGGTGTGAAATTATTTAGGAGTACATGTGAGGACCAAGACGTCATCGTCAGAAAACCTGCACAAACAAGCACATATACGGATAACTAAAATATCTGAGATAATCACATGACATGAGGTATGGACGGAGCCATCGATAAAAGAGATCATGAAACATGATATGAGCTATGGTCGCAGGCATCCAAATAAAGAGGATCACAAATATACACTCAAGGTATGATGACAACCATCCAAATGAAAGATTCAAGTGTAGAATCATGAATAATACATATTGCTTCATAGCCTAGGCTTTATCATACAAAACCCAGGATCTTGTGCTCCATCACAAACCGATCAGGTACAAATTCATGCATGTAAATGAATGAGTTGAAGTCAAACACACAAGGAAACCGCTTGATTACAATTTAATAATGTAAATTATTAACAGGTGCGAGAGAAACCACCAATAATGACAATGGCCCTCAAGGTAATAGCGGTACAATCCATGAGATGCGAATAAGGAGCTAACTTTAAACACCCATGAAATCATCTGATTGAAGGCCAATAATGTAAGCATGTCATTAGATGTGAACAACCTGCCATTAGGGCATGCAGGCTCTAAGGTACTAAAAAGGGATCTCTAGAACAACTACATGGATAATGAGCTGAAGTCGACAGGAAGTGATGAATTGAAGGGAGGGCATAATGTATCCCACATCATTGACACTAGATAAATGCAATAAGATAATGATGAAAGTGATCAGAGAACCAGGAAACGAATAAGACGTAGAAGGAAATTCTCTTGAACATATCGGTGACACGAATTCGGAGCTTGCCAGTATTTGACTGAAATGGAATGAGAGGTCATGTTGACAAAAGTATTAATGACATGAGAGGAAAAGATGACTTCCCAAACCCATGGAGGCAAAGCGACGAATGTATGATGTCCCTAACCTGACACAAAATAGAGTATGTGTGATGTTCAAGAGTGACGTAAAACCGACACAACTGATTAATAATTTCCATTTTATCGCACCATTTCTGGAAAGTACCTCAATTATTTTTCTATACAATCTTGAAAGGGATAGCATATTCTTGTCATATATTTTTTTCCTTCGGAAAAATATATCCTAGTACATTTTATGATACCTAGGAAGGAGAAACTCGGTGTCGCCATAGTGACAGGTCCAATGTCACTAAATTTTAACGAGCTTGACAAAGGTGGAACTCGACGTATTTTCATGTTTAGATAATTTGAAAAGAAGCAAAAATAAAGCTTCAGATGGCCCTTTTCATAAATAGTCCCTCATACTCGAAAAGACATAATTTTTGTTTTGAGAGAAGCTCTTAGTCAAGATTGACTAAGGTATTCCTTATTTGTAAACAATTTGTCACAACTCGAAAAAGGGGTAAATGTATACTAGGTAAATGATGATTCATGCACTTTAACAAGTTCAAAAATACAAGAGCTCGGAAATATTTTCACGTTTAGAGAGTCAGAAAAGAAATGAAATATGACTCCATGTTAAGGAATGAGTGGTATAAAGGATAGCAACTGGTTTCGGTTATTATGGAACTGGTCAGAACAAGTAAAGGTTAGGAGGCTAGCTAACAAGACAACTCATTGTAGTGGTTCCTCAAGAATGGGTAAAACAACCAAGTGAAGGCGTATGATCAGCCAAGTCGATGGTGATGATGGAATGAGAAAACCAAGGTTCACCTGGAAAAACAGGCTGATAAAATGACAATCACTAGAGGTAAAATGAGAATGGTTTCATTTTTACACAAGCTTGAAAACATGGAAAACTTATTCTTGGAATTGGTTTCATTTTTACACAAGCTTGAAACAAAGATAAATTATTCTTGACACTGGTTTCATTTTTACAAAAGTTTGAAACATGGAAACTATGCTTGGAATAAGCTTGCATGCCCCCAACATGGTGACTCAATTCGAGGTACATGCCCCCAAGCTTTATTTCATTCACCGACGTAGACTGCTAGTTACTAAAAAGTGGATGGAGTGAAGGTTCAATTACGAGATCAAGTGAAAGATTCGACTGCGATTTTACGAGATGTCATTAAAGACTCAAATTAAAAAGGGAACATGTTTCATTTTTTAGCAAGGCTGACACAACAGAATAAATATCCTCATGAGACCTAATTCATTTTTTAACAAGGTTGACATAGTAAAAGAACTATCCTCATACACCTTGTTTCATTTTTTAATGGGCTTGACACAAAAAAATAAACTTTCTCTGGAGAGTTGCTTCATTTATTAAGGATCTTGACATAAGAAAATGAACTATTCTCCATCACGAACTGATCATGAAATATAAGTGGTCATTTCTTCTAAGAGGTTATCCTCGGATGGGAGAAAAATACTCTGGAAATCAGGATCCAATACCCCCAGTATAAAATTCACGAGACCACTAACGACATTGTCATGTGACACGAGCAACGAACAAGATGCCACATAATTAACCTGTGATGGGGAAGACACCACCGGAGGGTAAGGAACATTAAGGGATGATGGTATAATAGCTTTCATATTAGGAGCAATGAGTGAAAGCTGATCAATGGTCACAATTCCACCTTCATGTGGAAAATAGATCACACGAAAGAGAGAAGAGACAAGCACTCCCATGAAATAAGTATAGTCACACCCTCGGTGTAACTTAAAATACAAGGGGCCTTGGGCATCCATCACATCTATATAGACAATATTTCATCCCAAGGTAATAGGAAACTTTGGAGGGATACCTAATAGTTGACTGGTTCCTCTATTAAAAGCCAACGGATTCTGAGTAATAGGCACAAGCTACAGAGAACCGAAAGCTTGTCAGGTAGTTGAGGACAGAATACTAACAGATGCACCTTCATCTATAATTGTTCTTGGTACGACCACATTATAAGCATGTACTGTAATCTCAAAGGGAACGTAAGAAGGAAGATGGTATCCAATCAATCGAATCCAATAAAAGGATGCAACCAAACTACATGATGGGTGCCATAGGGATAAGAGGACTATCCCCTTGCGTTATGGGAGCAGGAGGATCACCCTCTCGGACTGTGGTGACAGGAACAATAGCATCACCCTCCAGTCCCAGGGAATTTGAGGAACCAAAGAGAACCTGAGTGGTATGAGATCCACTCTCTACGGAAAAGGCCTGATGAACTGTAGGCAGAATCAGGTTGACATTTTCGTTAACCAATGATTGGTCAGGAATGGAATCGTGAGACTGAATTTTAGAAGAGTGGGATTGACCAAAGATGAATTTTGATTAATAACTTGATCAACTAGAAGAGGAATTCAAGAAAAATTCTGGTAATGAAGGGGAAGACATGACATAGAAGACGAAAAGGTATCCAACACTTTGGAGGCTTCATTTAGATAGGGAAAAGGTGAATGGGATCGTTCCCTTCACATAAACTACATGAGATTTTGATCTTACCCTGTGTTGTATTAATCTTATTATCTCTAGTTTAAGGTTCATCATCGGCATGATGTCCAGAAGTTGATGATGAAGGATGAATAGGGCCTATGAACCACACTTTTAACACCTTCAGAATACCAAGTCAGTCTCTAAGACGATGGTCACCCTCACATAGTTTGCAAGAGAATTTGACTTTACGAGACGAAATGGGAAGCTTCTGAACATTAGTTGCATGGGTAGAAATGGTTATTGGTTTTCCCCCAAACATTTTTTCCTTCTTCTTCTTCAATTTATTCTTCTTCTTCTTTTCCACTTGGGTACTAGAATCCAGACTTTCGCTAGGTGAAGAGGAATAACGAGGTGAAGATATTGGTAAAGAAGGCGAGGGGTCAACCTGAAGATCAACATGGGGTTGAGATGGTTCAGGTGGAGTATAACTCGGTTGAGAAACCGTTTTTGCATTCGAAACCATAGGGGTCAAAAATAACCAAACCAACAGACCAATGGTTAATCCCAGAGGGACAACGTTGCCATATACGGGGCACGAACATTTCCGAAAGAATGAAACAGACCAGGATTCCCATCTGAGGGGATTCCTTTTTTGGTGAACTCAGGAACCATTTCCATTGATCCCCACCTAAGATTATCTAAGGAGATGAGCATGGCTAAAATATTTTCGTGCATGAAAATTTTTAGAAATTAAAAACAAAACAAATCAAAAGGGGTGAACTAGGCATAAAGGATTACTAGGTATCAGTGAACTGCAATATACATGTTGGTGATCAAATAAAAGAGAAATGATCGAGGACTTAACGTATGGCATCTAATCTGCCTAAATGTTGTGTTTGGTGTATAACGTCTACAAGGTGGCTGACTAAGTTACCTATGGAAGGTTTGTAGCCTAATGGTGTCTCCCAAAATATACGCGATAGTACATAGGATTTCAAGTCCGTAGGAGTGTTATATGATGCATAACCATTCAATGAGAGTGTCCCAAATATAATTATCATACGCCAATATAATTCCATACGCAAGATTGGATATCACCCCCGGGCTGTAACGCAGACCGTTAGCGACAACTCCTATGCTTAAGGATGTCGGAAAATGTCTCTAGCCTAGACCTATAAATGTGTTTCCTTAGGATCCAAATGCTCCTTAGGTTGATTTAATAAATTTTAAGGTTTATATTGAATTATGTCTCGATGTCAAAGTCATACCAATGTCACCTGAATCCCTAAGATGTAGCTAAATGAGAGAAGAAATCATTCATTTCAATGAAAACTACATTAATTGGGGAGAAGGAATTCATACAATCAACACAGAAAGAAAAAAAAAATGCATGGAATGACACTCCCTTTAAATAAACACACTAGAAGTGAATCGAAATGAGACCTTTAATTTTTTAAAGAAAAACGAAACAAAAATCTGTTTGTATTTTTTCTATAAGAAGAATGCAAAATGTAGAATGCAAAACAGAAGATATCACTGGATTTGAGTAGTAATGAGATCTATCAAAATTATTTAAGAGACAAAGATCCGAAAATCAAAGAGAGACCCAAACCAATTTCCTCAAAACAAGACACTCTTCATTTTTATACTAATCAACACTCAAAGAAAAACAAAATTGAGTCAAAAGCAAGCAAACGTGATTTATGCTTGTTGATGAAAAGAGACTCAAATGCAGTCAAGGTTAACACTTGAAATTTCTAATCGTGAGAATCAACGGAAAGAAAAATTCAATCAAACAAAAATCCTGAGATATATGACAAGATTCAACTCAATAAGAAGTCCTGAAATCAACAAAGCATGCAACAATTGGGATGACCCGAAAACACCTAGAAATCCTAGGACGATAAGGATGCACTTTCTTTGCAAAAGAGAAGACTAAAGATGGATAACTTGAGTGAAAAGTGTCATTTAATAAAGAAGAATAGGATTTTATTCAAACAACAAATAAAATTTAGGAGGATAAGGCACACTAGCTGACAGATGAGAAGAAACCCTAAGAAAAAAATGTACATAGAAATCAACGTGGTCATTAGGCTGCAACCCACACTGGAAGAGGTAAAGTGCTACTTTGTAAATGCATCTAGCATCGATTGATGCAACTATCAGAGCAATTCTAGTGCCGATCGAGGAGAAGACTTGAAAATAAAAGGGTTTACTGAAATGACACCGAGCTTATCACTTAAACAGAGGGATGAATTTCTATAAGGAGTTACAGAAGCTACAAAGACAAGGAGATGGAAACTCAATGAAAATTGATGACAAAACAAAAAATTGAAAATTGAAAATAGGGGACTTAAAGGAAATCATTTCCCTGCAGAGTTGCCATTTTTTTATGCGGGAAAATCTTCCCTGCAGACATATATGATCCCTCTAGCCGTACGACAGGTTTAGTAACAACAAGGAACAATATAAATCCTACTTTCCCATATTGCAAATGGACAGAGACCTTGAATAGATAACCTACCTCGATCTGATGTTGTTTCTCACTTGAATCCTTTGATCCTTTGCTCTACATAGTCATATCCTCGTTGTTGCTAGTGCTTGGTTACCTACATAAGAGATCAAACAACATCAAATGTGAAATCATAAAATATATATCTCATAAACAATCTATCTAGTTGATCAAGGAGTACTAGAAATCCAATCATACATTCAAGATGAGAATGGAAAGAAATAATCAATTGTATTATATTAATATAGAGAAGAGGAGTTACAACCTGCGCCTTTATTTCACAGCTCTCCTTCATCAGATACAGATCCAAAGATTTCTCGAAAGTGCTCGTTTCAACTTGATACAAAGGGGCCAAAGGTCTCAACTCTCGCTCAATGCCTATAGAAAAAAATATCTATTTGTTGTTCTTCTATCTTTGTTCTAACTAGCAAAGGTATGGGAGGATGTCCATTTTATAGCAAGGGAAGATGGATCATGGATCCACTTAAGTTGGGGAAATGGGTTGTCCCTTTGGGTGGTTCCACTTTTGTAGGAACAAGAATCCCAATGGTAGAAGCTCTACTCTATCCTCAGGAGAAAACAACAAACCCTCTGCCATGAAGCTTCTAGATCTCAAAGCTTCACTTAAATTTATAAAATAATTTATAGAAGAGGATCAATGTGGGTATGATTCTCATTCTAGTGCCAATCTATGTTTCCCCTGACCAAAAAAAAGCAATCATCGCGAAAAATACACTTAGAGGGCACTCTGCTCTAGATAACCATGTTTTTAGGGAGCGACTTCAAGAATGGTCAACAGAGAGTTTGCTCAATATTATGCAAGGGATATCACGACACATTTTCATGATGGAAAATAGACACATGGGTCATTGTTAGGGGTCTCCAGGATTAGGACTGGGGAGTACATGGATAGTGACAATTTTTTGTGTAACAATAGCATAGAATTTCTCTATTTGTATTCTACACCAAAGAGGGAAAATGCATGTATCCCTTTTTGGTGATGACACAGGTTTGAATTTTCCCATGAGAAATTAGAGGCTAGTAAAATCTATTTTATGCTCCTCTCATACATTATGTACATTGAGAGTTAAAATAAGTCATACTTTTGCACATGCTTAGAAAATGAGCTTAGCACACTCTCACCTATACTAGAAAAACTTAGAAGCTAGTGCTAAAAAATAGTCATGAAAGTGTCTCTTTCTTACTTATATCACATGCAACGTTTGCCATTGAAAAATCACCAAGCACCAATAGTTGTAGAGGGGATAATAGATCCACCAACAGACTCTACAAGGAAAGTCCTAGTATGTTTTGGAAAAACAAAAGAAGCATCACTAAGTTTTTGTTTTTTCCAATTCATGGGTTCAACTGAAGGGGAAGGTTGTGATTTCGAACCATGTGGATTTATTTAACTCAAAATCCCTACAATTTTTGGCACAACACAAACATCACAATTCGTGGGTTCGAGATGTCTATAGTTATTTCCCCATGATGGGTAAGTGTTTTTTGAGAGGCAAGGTCCACTTGTCCATGATATTTGAATATCCCAATAATATGAATGGTGTAGTATTAGTGTTAATGGATTAATTCAATGAGTTTATGGCTTGTACCAATCAAATTTTACACAAATAATACGATTGAGAGAACCATTTCACCCCCATATAGACACGTTATCATGATGCAATGTTAAGTGGCCTAGTTTAGGATGTCATGTTATGTTATGGAGAGGGAGTGGTGAGGCACGTGGCCCTCATATGAGGGCCCACATGGTCATTTAATTCATTTCATTTTGTTTTATTCCACATGTTATGTTTAAAAAACACTTTAATCACTTTTCTGATGATCATTCATCTAGCATTTGTTATATGATCATGTCAGCTAGAATAGAAAAAAAGCCTCAGAGGGCCAGAAAAAGAGATCTATTTTGTGACGTGACTATTTGAATTTTTAGCTTGTCTCTAGTTTCTACCTGGCTTCATTCGTCGAGATAAGATCCTACATGTTGCATTTAATGTACGAAACATGAGCTGCTGTAATATTTTGTTTTGTTTATGCTTTTATTACTTTAAATCCATTAAGGTGGTCATTAAACATGCAAATTTATAAATGATAAAACAAGTCTAAGTCCTAATAATGTGAATATGGGATGAAAAACTCCTTAGAGTGGTCTATGTTATGCCCAACAAGATTATAAATATGCACACTACACACAATTGGGAGTTACTCCACCTGAATCCTTCATCTCCTAGCAGGTTACAAAGTAGTGACAGGATGCGAGAGGAAAATTTCGTGGTTTTATAGACATAGGTAAGTTGTGGGATGAATTCCCTTCCAAATGATTGATTTCATTATATTTTATTAGTATCCAATGTGTTTAAGAATATAATTATTTATGCTAAAAAACTATGGTCTGAATCCCAACATTTCAATCACAATCACATGAGACCTATGTCATCCCATTAGAAAGAAATTTATCGGGAAGGGGATTTATTTAATTAACCAAATTGCAACATGTATGTTGTGTATTATCCATATCATGTCTCATTGATGTTTTATTTCTTGCAGATATGCATATAGATTGTCCCTTTTGAGATCAAGAGTTGAATTGGCTAGCAGTTCTTATCTTTAAGAGAAAGATGTTTTTTTAGTTGAGATTTACTATTTATAAAAGAATGAATTTAGTTATGTTAAAATATTTTCTACCAAGTAGTACTTCCAGCCTTTATCACACTGAATTTTAGTTATCTTTTCTTTTCTTTTTTAAATTTACAAATTGAACTCTTCATTAAATACATTCTAGGCAAGGCGATTTAAAATTGGCCTTATACACTCACATATCACCACCCTGCCATAAAAAATATATTGCATTACAATGCCTAATATGATACTAAAAAACTATACTCTTGCAAGTAATAGAATTTATTAAGAACCCAAACAAACCTTCAAATGCTCTCCAGTGTCCAGTGGTGAGTACTCATAGGAAAGATATACCATTAAATTCCTTTTTATCCACTTCAATCTCTTCAACCACAATCATATTTTCCATCTAATCTACAAATGAAATTTATTTTTTCTTTGATATGTCTTAGTTGGATTTCTAGGATAAAATATCTAGTATGTAGGAGCATTATAATGCAGACATTTGAATTTCCTTGTATTTTTCTTCACGAGATAAAATTCTACATGTTATGTCAACGAAGTCTTGCAAGCCTTGAATTTCTCCTTGAGGTTTGGAAATGGAACACAAAGAGACACTGCATATTCACTCTAGTATTCTTAGTCCTCTTTCATGATGTTGTTCCTAGTGAATTTTAAAATGCAAGGATGCAAGGATAAGCTTTTAAAAAATTTGCAATAGTAGATATTTAACTATAAAACAAGGACAAAAAAATTATTTATCGATATGATTCATGACGAATATGAAATTATTGTTAGTTTCATTATAAAAATATATGGTAGGGGTCAACATTGATTATTTCTCTTCCATGAACTTTTATCTTTTAATTTCTTTTACCAATTTCATTGCCATCAATTTCTTCAACCTCATTTTGAAGCACAACCCAAGAAGATACACTAAAGATAATGCCACCTTTGTTCTCAATGGGCTTTGAATTTACAGTATTGGTATCATGAACTAGCCTCACAAATAGTTTAAATTTTTTACAGGGGACCAAAAAAAGGTTGCCCAACTCCATATCTGATTGGAAGCAAGGTGCATGGTGCTATCACTTCTAATAGTGTGTTTAAAAATAATTTTGTATTGAATGCATGCCTATTTATTTGAACACTATGAAATGTCTAGAGTCCTTTAATTACATGCTTATTGGAATACTTGTGTTTAGAGAAGGAATTACCCATCCACCTATCACAACAAATAGTCAAAATTTGACTACTACAAAATTTATAGAATTCATAAACAACCTATAGAACCCTAAAATAAGCATAAATTGTTTTAGGCTTGTGTGACTTTCTTGTCAAATCTACAAAAATATTTTAGTAATTTTAATCTTAGAACAAAAAATTAAAAGTGACACCTATATATTTATTGTAAGAGCTACTTAGTGCAGTTAGAATTTATCGGTTCTCCAAATGGAAATAAGAATAAGATAAAAACAAAATACAAGTTTTGTCACTTATAATAGAGTATAAATACAATAACTAAAATAGTACAAGCAATTGACAACTTTTTATTTCACTTGACAATGTTAAGATTCATTTCCTAATAGATCTACTGCTATTTTAGCTACAATTTTCCCAAATGAGGGATTTTATATAGTTAATTAATGTATAATTTTATCTAGTAAAATAATAAAACTAGAAATTGAATGGAAGTTTCTTATACAACCACTTCTAATCCATTTTTTTCTAAACTCATCCCAAGCACATGCTTCAAAAAATAATAATATTTTTTGGTACACTTGCATCTACTATTTACACAGGTGATTTTATAGCCTTAGGTACTTATTGATTTCCTTGAGCATGTTTGAGATTATTTTTCTGCAATCTTGTATTAAGCTTATTCTCGTGTTCTGGATATTAAGAAAATTTCATAATATCAATAGACAAATCCTAATTATTAGATGAAAAATGTGTTTTCTTTCAAAAAAATAATAATTCAAATTCAATTATATCAGAGTTGAGCATTTAAAACAATTTTCTTCCCAAAAATCCTAATATTGTTTTCACGGGAGAAAGAAATCAAGTACAATTGTTGATAGAAGTGAAAAATTATTAGAGAGTTAGTTCTACACTCATTTTTTCTACTAACGGTTTAATCACAATTACATGAACATTTCAATATGTTAGAGTCCTGTAATGTATAGTATCACAAGGTGACTATGTACTTTCTCTTTGCAAATTTTTCATATTGTACACATATGTCAATATTAAAAATTATTTTCCAAATATATATAAAAAGAGACAAAAGAGGAGGAAAATATGGTATTGAAAAGTGGAAAAAGAAAGACCCTCACAAAAAATAAATATTTCTGAAAGTGTTGCCAATGAAAATTCCACTACTTTTTAGAAAGGTTTGTTCAATCATACAGCTTAAGCATGATTGCACAATTTTGAATTTTCTACTAATAAGTTAGGGAATGAGGATTTGCAAAACTGTTTAATCTTGGATTATTAGTAGGTAGGTAGAAAATGACATTGGTTCAATAGCTTAATCTGAACCAACAGGAGAAATAAGGGATAGGTGATGGGATATAAATTCAAAAAGAAAAATGATGTTAGGGTCTGCAAGTCTAAATGCACCCTAAAAGGAGGAAAAAATGTTAGGAATTGTAAATTGGGTAGGTAAATTTGTTGAGAAAGGACAAATGCAAAGTTCATGCTATAAACATGCAGCCTAAAAACTTCTTGATTGTTTCCTATAATCAAACTGAAGAGAAATAAAACTGAAGAGTTCAAATTTTTCTCTAAAGGTCTGAAAAGGGATGATTTTTGTCAATTTTCAGACCTTATGGTATGGTTTTATCATAAGTCCCCAACCACATTGCATATCCTTTAACACCACTTCTTTTTTATTCCTCTTATCCTAAGTTTCATTTTTTACTCCCTCGACTCTCATACCCTGACTCCACCTCACATCACCTCTCCCATCGCATCCATGTTAACCATCCCCGCTCACCTCCACATATTATTCACACCTCCTCTTCATAATACTACTCATTGTTTAAGTAACCCTCTTAAATCTGGATGATTTGAACATAAAGGCATTACAAACTAAAAAAGGAGTTGAAGTCTAGTTGCGTGGGCCCAAATTGTAAGATTCAAAGGATAAGCACCCAAAGGTAAATGCTATAGTCACCGAAGTGCGAAATGCGGGAATGGCAGGACCCATATTACCCTTGTATACACCTCAAATGCATTGAAATCCTTCATATTATGGTTTGGGTGGCTTTTTACCATTTTTTAACTAAATTTCACTTGTCTGCTTAAACAGGCTTGTAATGGGGTCCATCTCCTGATTGCAATCGCAAATTTTAAAGGATGGGCATAAAGGGTAAATGTTGAAGTCAGCGAAGTGCAATATCTGATGACGGTGGGACTGATCGCAATCACAAATTGAAACTTTTACAAGATAAGTATGGAGGTAAATGTTAAAATCACCGAAGTGCAATGTGCGATATGGGTGGGACCCAATCGCACAACGAACATCACAAGTTCCAAAAGATAAGCGCACAAGATCATAACAATAGCTCTGAAGTGTGATTTATGAAGCGGGTGGGACCCGAGCACATATCGCAAACCGCAAAGTTTAAATTTTATCTCCTGCCGCATATAATAAAATCTACAATTTGCGGGTTGTAGGTGGATCCACCTGTTCCTTGCCACGTCACCCTGCTCGTTGCACATCACAAAATTTAAGGTTTTCATCCCGCAGCACATAATAAATTCTACCATGTGTGGGCTATGGGCGGACCCAATTGTTCCTTGCCACATCACGTCTATGCTATCCTTCCCACAACTCTCTGCCATCTCTGCTCACCACCACGCATTGTATGGCTCACAATGCCTTTTTCCCTTCTCGCATCTGCCGAATGTTAACAAAGTGGGGGGGATCCGAAATTGGTGGTATCTAATACCATACTCTCCAAAATACGTGTTATACTCATTTATATATTCCCCCCCCCCCCCCCCCCTCTCTAATACTGATTTACCTCTCTCACCCCCTCTGAAAAAATATTTCTACTACCCACCAAACTGTTGTGCCCCATTGCATGTACCATTCATGCCAGATTTTCTCTCACTTGTCCGCTTCACTCAATCACATCCCCTCCCATTAAGAAAGTTGTTGCGCCATAAAGGGTCGGTCCATTATCCAATGGACCTGTGCCACCTTCACACTACCACATCAGTATTTTACATCCAAATGCCATCATAACTACATAGTTTACTCTGTTGGTTATTGTCAAACTGCTGGAGGAGTGGGATTTCCAGGTAATATTGGAGAAATTTTTAATTATGCAAACAGTTGCCGAATAGCCATTTGTTCATCAAATAAGAGTTTCCATCACTTTATGAACCAGATTACAGGGCTCCTTTAGACTGTTCAATCTTTGTCACTATCCCCTTCTGTAATATTCCTTCCCTGGTGTTGATCCATAGTCATTTACCTCTCTCAGTTCCCCTCTATGTCATCCCATTCTCCATTGCATGTTGTGAAAGAAGAATCATTGAAGATATGCCTCCAAATCTAGATCAACAACCTTTTAATCCTATGGTCTACCCACAAGTGAACCTGGATCACTTGGCTCTAGCAAACAGAGACTATAAAATCCATGAGAAAGAGTCGGGCTCTGATTTATTTGATGTTTACTATTGGCTTCAGGATAAATTTCTCGAAAAATTTGATGACATTAGCCTATGGGAGACCCAACTTACCCTTTAAATATTTCCAAAAACCCATAGTTTCCCAGAGTTAATTAGGAAGTGCCAAATCTGTTATTAATTAATCAAAGGACCATAGTCACCCAACCAAGAGAAATCATGTTCACCATCAATTCCCAATCCATTCAATAGATGATGCAGGCCCCTACTCTTGAACAAGAAGTCCCTTCCTCGTATGAAGCCCTTACAGAATGTTATCAGAAGCTTGACCATTCCTGTAGAGCCAAAAATTTGCAACTTTCCATGGCCTGTGATACCCTAATTCCTATGTAATATTCCCAATTAGTCATGACCTAGTTGGAATATTTAATTTTGTTTTATTACTTTTTTTAAAGAATAAAGGAGAAAAGGAGGACAATAATTCTCCTTAAATATGAATAAATCAATACCAGATGTAAAAGAGACAAATCTTGGTATCTTAATAAAGCACCCTTAGGTGTGGAAGGGGCTGGAACATTTTGACTGGGTCAACCTTGACCAAATCTACAACACTTTCATGGAGGAATGGCCATCAATGAGGTACAACACAGTTTTATATGGAGATGCTTTGTGTGAAAGGAGTGTTATCATTGGATGTGGTTTAGGGTTTTCAATCTCTTTACTTATAAAAGGAAGAGGATGGTAGCATCAGAAGGTTGTTGATGTTTATCATATTTTCTAAATATATGGTCTGTTTAGACATATATCTTTCTCTTGTTGTTTTGCTGAGATTGAATGTTGTTTAGCATTGGGTGTTCCTAATCAAGAATCCCACCTCTTCCCATTGAGTAGCTCTTCAGGATAGTTTGTATTGCATTGTCCACTATCTGGCTTAGGGCCAAGCTTCTTCTTTCAACTACAGTGTAGATCCTGTTGAGGGTTTGGTTTTTTTTGCAAGCTGCAATAAGTGGAGACTAGATCTTTCATATCTAGGCCATTTCAGTGCTACTTTTCAGTGGAGGAGGTTTCCACTTCATTGGGAGGATAGTATTGAAGGCTTTGGAGCTTATTTTCAGATCTTGGCATCAGGCCAACCATATTTTGATCCCTATAGTGGAGTTTTATTCCATATCTGCGTTATTTCTGTAGGAGGAGTTGCAGGGTGGTTCAACAGACTATTTGGAGTGCTGATTTTATAGTGTTGGGGATATGCCCTTAACTTTGAATATCTATTGGAGGAGGCTATTCTATTGATCATATCATATCAACCACACTTTCTAGATCTGTAATTTTCAGTAGATCTACTGTCTTAGATGTCATATATACAACTTGTACTTGGTGTTTTGCTGAAAATCCCAAGGGGGTTCTTTAGAGGAGCTTGTAGAATGCATGGATCTGATATATATATATGTATGCACATAGCAGCTCTATATCTGATGTATAATCTATTGTCATTGCAGAAGCAATAAAATAACGTTGTAAGGGTTTTCCATCTTCTCTGTATGGTTGCAACACCTCATATTGAGGCTTTTTATTCATTAGAGGCTTGTTTTTCCCATTATGCATCTTCTGGGCCACTTCTTAAACACATTTTTCTACTATAATGACATATAAAATGTCTCCATATTGGCCTCTTGTTGTATAAATGATGATCTGTGTTATTTTTCCATCATTTTGCACTATATTCCTACTTTTCAAATTTGGGAATATTACAGTGGTATCAGAGAATCATCTTGGCACAGCCTATGTATATTGAAAATCCAACATGTCATCTGAAGGAGACCCTCTCACTGATAGAGAGAAGACGTATCAAAAGAGAAGACACAGAAAGTTTGATTATACAAATGATCAAGAAGACAAGGGTAAAACCCCTTTATTTGGAGGTGAAGATGGAGAGAAGGACTATCCTAAGATCCTTATTAGAGCCATGCAAGACATTGTTGAAACCTTAGTTAAACTGAGAGGGGGGGGGGGGGGTGAATCAGTTTGACACATACATGGACTTTTAAAACTTTTCTCTCAAAATTTATTTACACCTTCACTTCATTATCAACTTTAATATGTGAACAATCTTTATTAGTGAGCAACAATTATCAAACAGATTTGTTAATGTAAAAGCAGTCTTAATATGTGAGCAACAAGTATTAAGCAGATTACATAAATCATACCAAAACATAAACATCATGCAAATAGACACCAGATATAAGTGGAAACCCATAAATGGATAAAACCACATCTTATTATTGTTGTGATGCAAAGGCAAGCTCCAACTCCATCTCACCACTGATTTTCTATAGGCACCGACCTACAGGAGGCTCCTACCTCAATTCTGCAAGCTACAACTTGCAAGGAAGCTCCAACTCCCATCAATTTTCTGCAGGCACCAACTTATAGGAGGCTCCAACCTCAGTCAGCTACAATTGACATTTTATCAAGCTAAAACTTGATGTGGAAGAACCAACTCCCATATATTTTCTGCAGGCACCAACCTACAGGAGGCTCCTACCTCAGTCAGCTACAACTGACATCTATCAAGCTACAACTTGATAGGGAAGCTCCAATTTCCTTACTCTTTCAAAAGAAAAACACTTGCTGATTTACCTTGGATATCAGCTCTGTTCTGTACCTTCTTCTCTGTTGTTCATCAACTCTTATATCAGACCTTCATCATCTCTGCTCAGCCCCTTCTTCTTCTTTGTTCAGCTCCTCCTTCTTCACGTCTTTTCTCCTCAATTATTCATATTCTGCATTCTCTATATTCACATTCTCTGACCTCTTGCAGCTTTCTTATTTTCTTCAACTTTCTTCAATATTGTTGCAGACTCTCTTCTTTTCTCATTCTATTTTCATCAATCTTCTCTCCTTGGATATTACCCTGTTTTATAAAAAAAACAGCTTCATGGCTGTTTGTATTCCACTGGGAATTCGAAATGGACAACCATGTCTCTTTGCCTTCTGCCTTCTCATCTCTTTTCAGCTCACTCAGAAAAATGTAACTGTAGGTGCTTATTTTAATATTACAATGGGACATTTTCTCTCTTCCGGAGACTTTCCAATGCATCACAAACAATAAAAACAATTAAAACATTTACATTCGAATTTAAATGAGAACTCCAGCTCAACTCATTTAGTCTTTTGCATTGGTACGCATTTATCTTTTCTTTGGCTGTCTTTGTCTTTTCTGTGACTGTGTTTTATCTCCTTTCGGCTCTGTTTTCTCTTTTGTCCTCTGCTGTGGTGTAACTGCTGCATACGTGTAATTGTGCCTTTTATATCCGCTGACTGTAAATTTGGAGGAATTCCAACCCTTTTCATGCCACGAGTGTCTTGTTGATGTGGCGAGTTCCGCAAGCCGGAACATACATATATCACAACTATATTAATTTAATAATCGCCCTCTCGTTAAGCTGAGGCCCGTGAGTCTACAGACCACGCGGCTTATCGCAACAATGTTATATATATACAACATCTTCTTTTAATACAATTTTAAATCAACTCTGGGCATCCTTATATAAGGTTTTAACAAACAAATTGCCACTTCTACTATAATCAATGAATAATCTTGTTAATACTTAACGAATGCCCTTTTTGGGCCCACCTGACACGTTTTCCGATGCAAAATAATGATCCTCCAGCGATTTCCGATTTCGATTGATCGCTCCTGCTCCGATGGCGATTGATCGCAATCGCAACTTCAAATACTCCGATGCAATTGAGTCACTGTTCACTGTTCTTTGCCGATGCGATTGACTAATATCGATGCGATTGGGACTCAAATTTTATTAATCAAAGTTTATAAGCCCATCAGGTCCGGGCTTCCAATCGCAATTGCAACTCTTATATTGTGATTTTCCGCTCCCCTTGC
Organism: Pinus albicaulis; assembly: GCA_034641835.2. NCBI lineage: Eukaryota > Viridiplantae > Streptophyta > Pinopsida > Pinales > Pinaceae > Pinus > Pinus albicaulis. Next base: position 262,099,762 of record CM076582.1, on the reverse strand, counting down.
GATTTCCGATTGCGATTGATCGCAATCACAAAATTTGTTTGCATGTCTGTTGTTTAACTCCTATGTGATTGAATCATTGCGATCTCCAATTGCGATAACTATTCCTGTGATTGTTCCGATTGCGATTGTTTAACTCTGTCATCGATTCTCCGATTGCGATTGATTAACTCTGTCAGCGATTCTCCGATTGATCGCAATCGTAACTTTGAGTTGCAAGTCTCGCTTCTTTGTTTACCTCCGATGCAATTGGGAAGGGGTCCCACCATATAAAACTTCGTTTTGTGCGCTCCATAATATATACCTTGGACCTTTGGTTATATGCTCCGGGCTTCATTGCACTTGCAAATTCTCTGTTTATTTAAGTTCAGAGACTTATCAATTACGGTTTATAGACCCATCAGGTTTGGACTCACATCGCAATCGCGATTTCCTGTGGGTTACATATTACGCTACTCTTGTGATCTCCGATTGCGATTGGGGAGGGGTCCCACTTTACATTACGTGCTCCGCTTAAATATATTAATGTATATTCCCTGACTATTGTTTAAATGATGCACTTCACACATATATACAACAGATAAATATGTATACATTGCCAATGGGTCATGCGATTCCTGGAATAATATTTGTTTTATATTATTTGTATAACGCCGGTTGGAGTGTGCGATTCTCGGAATTTGGTTTTGCATTATATGCGTAACGCCCATCGGTTAATGATTCTTAGAATTATACATATGACTGTATCTGTCGGCTTGGGCGATTCTCAGAATTTTATAATGGCTCTGCCTCTACTACTGTGACAACTGCTCTGCCTCTGCCTGTCTCCTTTATATTCGCTTCCACTGCCTCTGCCTGTCTCCTTTGCTATTTCCTTTTCCTGTCTCTGCTATCTCTCTGTTTCTATCTCTTCTTCTTGTCTAATGTTGCTCCTTGCTTCTTCAAATGGTCTTGTCTCTGCCTCTCTTTGCTGCCCTGCTTCTTCTTTTTGATGCTTCTGCTACTCAACCTCTGCCTTTGTTGTACCTCTGTTCTTTGCCTATCTCTGCATCTATTGCCTTCTTTGCACTACATTTCTTAAGTTCAACTCTTTTGTAAATTACGTTGCCTCTGGTTCTATTCAATGTCTCTGCTTTTTCTACTGCCTCAGTTCCTTATCTGTCTTGCTTCTTTTGCTGCCTTCCTACCTCTTCTTATGCTTTCTGTGCTCCTTGGCTGATGTTTCAAGTGCTCCTCCTTTGTCATCTCATTTTCCTTATTGTTGGTTCAGGTGCTACTCTTTTGTGCTCCTTTTCCATCAATGACAACATTTCCAACAGTCTCCCCCTTTGGCATTGATGGCAACACATCCACCAATAATCTAATGCTTCCTCCAGATCTTCCTCTGTCTAGCTTCTTTTAGAAGACTTTTTCTTCTATTTCTTGCTTTTCCTCCCCCTTTGACATCAATGGAAAAGGGTTGCACATTTCTCAGTGTTGATTCTTTCTTTGCATTTCTTCTCTTTGAGATGTGTTTAGGCCTTCTTCTTCTTACTGTGTACCTTGCTACTCCAAACTGGTGCATAAGGGTTGTTGAGAGAACACTTTTGAGAATATTTGAACTTGTAAATACACATTAAGTCGATATCATTCCAAATCATAGACTCCTTGCACTTTCTATTGAGGAATATTGTATATGGAATAAGTCTTCTTTTGCAATAGACATCTGCAGTACCACACTTGTTCAATTGTGATGAAGCCAATATATCCTTTATTGCTGTGGTACACCTTTCCTGCCTGTTGGTAATGATATGATCTAGGATGTTGATATTATCCTTAATAGTTGAAGGTTCTTGTTATAGATGTGATCAATGATTTAACCAAAATTTGATCTAAGAGATCAAATGCCTTTACTGCTTGCATAATGTACTTTTACAAGAAAACCTTGAGGTAGGATGCATTTAATGTATTGTTCAATCTCAATTATCAGCCATGCAATTCATTTATGTCATAAGGGGTATGTATGTAAACGATCAATTTATCTTTACTGATCAAATAGTCCTTCATACTCCAGATATTTTGACTGTTCTATCAAGATGATCTTCCCCAGAAGCATATTCAAGATTTTTAATTGAAAACTCAATAAACCATTTTCACACAGTTTTATGACTGATCTTAAGGAGAAGGCCTTGAAGTTCTTTTTCCATAGTTCATTGATCCTGTGGACCTGTATCATACTGCTGCTTCACTGAGAATGCTTGGTAATTTGTTGATAAGAATGCTTCTTGTACCTAAACATCAATTGATATTACTTTGATAAACCATGCAGAGGTTTCACTTCAGCTTGCACATTTACCCATAATTAAGACATCTATTATTGAGCTCTCCACTGTTTTCAACAAAAATCATCAATATACTGAACCTGATTTTGGTCTCATTAATATTTTTCTTTTTTCTGTCATGATGTTCAGAGGAAGTCATAGCATTTTCTTTTCTAAGACTGCTCTAGAACCATTGCTGCTTTACATACAATTCAATTGTTTTATATATCTTGGTTCACCTCTGTGTCTATTCATCTGTTCACTGTACTTGTGTGCACAAGCTACATATATAACTGCTTTTCAGGTTTATTCTCAAATACATATGAATCTGGGCAATGTTTGTTTATTACCATCTTTGTTCTCGGGCTACCTGCTTTCATTCTCTGTACATATATGAGTTTTAAACATAATGGTTGAAACTCATATTACAAATTCAATTCACCTTTTTCCCTGTACTTATTCCTGTCAAACCAATAATCTCTGTGTATCTCTGTCAGACCCATACTTTTATCCTTGTGTTTATTCACCTGTTCATTGTCTTATTTCTGTTCTCGGGCTACCTGTCTACATTCTCTATTTATATTATATGAAATATTTTTGTATATATTACCTCGAACCTCATAATGCGTCGAATAAAATTACTAAACCACATTCATATATATATGACTCCGCCGAGGCCCGAAATTCAATCAAACGAACGCATCCGTACCTGGCTTAACCTCCGCACACCTTATTTAAAGTTCAAGCAAGTTATGCGAATGATCGTCGTCGGATATCGAGCCTCCAGATCAACAGTGTGTATCGATTTCGCTCGATGTCTTCAGTCAATGTATAAGGCGCGAAGGCGCACTTTAAAAGGCGGTTTTGAAATGGGTCCCTTGCCACGTGTCGATTCCTGTATGGAATCGCTCCAATTCAGAAAATAGCACCTGCTCCGGAAAAGCGGTGCGAAATGGCAGGGTGGTTTTCGGCAATCCGGGTTCACTGTTCATCTGGTTGTGGTTCCACTTCCTCCTACGCTCCAGGTTCCAGTCCGACACTTTTAATCCGGGTTCTATTCTCCTCCTTTAACCTCAGATTTCGCTCGTTATACATTAAAGAGTTCTTTTATACTCTGACTCAGAGTTCCGCCACTTCCTTATGCAGAGTGCACACAACCACTCCTCAAGAGCTCATGTGTTCACACGGAGTTAATTTGACCATTACAAAATAATATTAATTCAATGTCTCATATACAGAGATTCGAACTATACATAATTGCAGGGAATAATCATCAAATGCACAATACACAAGGTATTCCTCACACAGGGTTTAGACGACAAATGCACAGCTTCACTGAGATAATTTCCTCATATAATCCAACCAAGAAGACATAAAGCTATACATGGAACTTATTCACAATTCTTACAATTCATAATCGGCCAGATATTCAGCTTGGTGGCCAATATTCTCCTATTCTGTCACTGAATGGGTTCTCTGTCTCTTTGCAGCTCTCGGGCTCCCTCTCCAATCCTCTTCTGCCATTTAAGCACTGCTCAAACTCATCCCCAAGCATATTAAGTCTTTACCACAGGGTTTTAGTCTTCAATCAAATTCTATGCTCAATAATTCATCTGCAAACTGTATTACACCCCTAATTCATGAATAAACCTCTGTATTACACTCCTTCAGGCCTTTTCAACTCCACTGCTCTGCCTCTAATTCCTTTTTCTTCCTGATCTCATAGCTATTCTCATTACATGAAGCTCTTCTTAGATTACTTCCATGGGGTCTATATATGAACTGCTCTCCCCCTAGGATGTTGCTTCATATTTGTAACTGGTTAGATATTTGCTTTGTTTCCTAGAGCAGCTCCCCCTCAGACTATGCTAGATTCATTTTTTTATGGAGATAATAGGCTCCCCTTTTCTCTTTTCTTTCCATACTTTATTGGGGTTATTCATAATGATTGCTCTTCCTTTTGATTCATAGTTTTGATTGATCTGTTTTGATTCCATCATATGTCTAGAGTTCTTTAATGTATATGGCAGATTAAAATATTTTGCTTTGTGACAAAGTTTGAGGCATACATAACATCTTATTTGAACAATGTGCATTTGAGCTGATGTATAATGCTTTGTTCCCCTTCTTGAATACATTTTACATTCAACAGATTTATGTCCAAAATTATTGCATGCATAACAATAGCCATGGAAATGATTTGTGTACCTGATGGAAGATTGTCTTTTCCATTTTATTGCTTGAGGGGTTCTTCTCTTTTGCTGCATCCTTTGTTGATTGGACTAAATTTGTTTTGTCTTGCAATATGTTGCATTATGTCCTGGTTTATGACAAGAGAAACATGTGATATTTTTCATAGGAGGAAAGAACCTCCTTTGACAACTTCCAAATTTATTCACTTCATCTTTAGGAGCATGTGAGCCTTTAGCAGCTGATTGTTTCACCCTCTCATTCTCTGTTTTTTCATGTTGCTGCTTGATTCTGTTTGTTTCCTTACAAATCTTTTTCTTGCAGGCTTCTTCTTCTGTGGGAATTTGCTGAGCTACTTCACTGTCTTTTACAGCTTTCACAAAAATAACATTCTTGTTATCTTCAACCTTGGACTTACTGGTTTCACCTTCATATCCTATCCCAGTCTTTATAAGAGGTGACCTTTGTGCGTTTAGAATCTGGTCCAACTGTTCAGAGCTTTTCATTTGAGGAGTATTCATTAATAAATCTCTTTGGGCCTTTTCTAATTTCTTTCTTATGCTCACTACTTCTTCTTCCAGTCTCTCACATTCCATATTTTTCTCTTTCATTTGCTGATGCAGAGTGTCTTCTACTTTCTTTGCCTCTTCAAGCTGTGTCTTCAGGCCAATAATTTCTTTCCTATCTTCATATTCTTTTTCATCACATATTTGTACCAATCTCTTAAGGTCTTTGTTTTCATTCTTCAATTTTTCTATTTCAGTCAGAGCTGTGTCAAGTATGGCTTTTTCTTCAGCTGCAATTTCTTCATGGCTCTTAGTACCATTCACACTAGCAGCTACCTCATTTGATTGAACATCTTTTTGACATGAATTTCTCTTTTTCGTAATTTTCTTATCCTTATTGTTAGTGTAGTCCTTCGTGTCTACTCCATGCATGAAGTGCAATCTATCCCAGATTTATTTTGCAGAGGTTAAATCCATTATTAACTCAAGATCCTTATTATGAAGACAATTGAATATCACACATTTTGCCTTAGCATTCCTATGTTGTTCTTTCAGCGTGGGGGATTCTATGCAGTAACCATCACATACAAGCTTCCATACCTCAGGTTCATAAGCCAATAATCCTGTCTTAACCTTATCTCTCCATTCAGGAAAGTTTGTTGTATTTAGCACAGGTACATTTTGACAGTCCATGACTCAACCAGATCTCCTTCAAGCTATTAAGCTTACACCAAAGGAACTTGGCTCCGATACCAATTTTTGAACCCTTAGTTAAACTAAGAGGGGGGGGTGAATCAGTTTAACACATACATGGACTTTTAAAACTTTTCTCTCAAAATTTATTTACACCTTCACTTCATGATCAACTTTAATATGTGAGCAATCTTTATTAGTGAGTAGCAAGTATCAAACAGATTTGTTAATGTAACAGCAGTCTTAATATGTGAGCAACAAGTATTAAGCAGATTATATAAATCATATCAACACATAAACATCATGCACAGAGACACCAGATATAAGTGGAAACCCATAAAGGGAGAAAACCACATCTTATTATTGTTGTGATGCAAAGGCAAGCTCAAACTCCCTCTCACCACTGTTTTTCTGCAGGCACCAACCTACAGGAGGCTCCTACCTCAATTCTGCAAGCTACAACTTGCAAGGAAGCACCAACTCCCTTCAGTTTTCTGCAGTCACCAACCTACAGGAGGCTCCAACCTCAGTCAGCTACAACTGACATTTTATCAAGCTACAACTTGATGTGGAAGCACCAACTCCCATCTATTTTCTGCGGGCACCAACCTACAGGAGGCTCCTACCTCAGTCAGCTACAACTGACATCTATCAAGCTACAACTTGATAGGGAAGCTCCAACTTCCTTACTCTTTCAAAAGAAAAACACTTGCTGATTTACCTTGGATATCAGCTCTGTTATGTACCTTCTTCTCTGTTGTTCATCAACTCTTATATTAGACCTGCATCATCTCTGCTCAGCCCCTTCTTCTTCTTTGTTCATCTCCTCCTTCTTCACGTCTTTTCTCCTCAATTCTTCATATTCTGCATTCTCTATATTCACACTCTCTGACCTCTTGCAACTTTCTTATTTTCTTCAACTTTCTTCAATACTGCTGCACACTCTCTTCTTTTCTCATTCTATTTTCATCAATCTTCTCTCCTTGGATATTACCCTGTTTTATAAAAAAAACAGCTTCATGGCTGTTTGTATTCCACTAGGAATTCGAAATGGACAGCCATGTCTCTTTGCCTTCTGCCTTCTCATCTCTTTTCAGCTCACTCAGAAAAATGTAACTTTAGGTGCTTATTTTAATATTACAGTGGGATATTTTCTCTCTTCCGGAGACTTGCCAATGCATCACAAACAATAAAAAAAATTAAAACATTTACATTCAAATTTAAATGAGAACTCCAGCTCAACTCATTTAGTATTTTGAATTGGTACGCATTTGTCTTTTCTTTGGCTGTCTTTGTCTTTTTTGTGACTGTGTTTTTATCTCCTTTCGGCTTTGTTTGCTCTTCTGTCCTCTGTTGTGGTGTAACTGCTGCATACGTGTAATTGTGCCTTTTATATCCGCTGACTATAAATCTGGAGGAATTCCAACCCTTTTCATGCCACGAGTGTCTTGTTGATGTGGCAAGTTACGCAGGCCGGAACATATATATATCACAACTATATTAATTTAATAATCGCCCTCCCGTTAAGCTAAGGCCCGTGAGTCTACAGACCACACAGCTTATCACAACAACGTTATATATATACAACAGCTTCTTTTAATACAATCTTAAATCGACTCTCGGCATCCTTATATAAGGTTTTAACAAACAAACTGCCGCTTCTACTATAATCAATGAATAATCTTGTTAATACTTAACGAATGCCCTTTTTGGGCCCACCTGACACATTTTCTGATGCAATATACTGATCCTCCAGCGATTTCCGATTTCAATTGATCGCTCCTGCTCCGATTGCGATTGATCGCAATCGCAGCTTTGAGTTGCAAGTCTCGTTGCTTTGTTTACCTCCGATGCGATTGGGAAGGGGTCCCACCATATAAAACTTCGTTTTGTGCACTCCATAATATATACCTTGGACCTTTGGTTATATGCTCCGGGCTTCATTGCAATCGCAAATTCTCTGTTTATTTAAGTTCCAAGACTTATCAATTGCGGTTTATAGACCCATCGAGTCCGGACTTACATCGCAATTGCGATTTCCTGTGGGTTACATATTACACTGCTCTTGTGATCTCCGATTGCGATTGGGGAGGGGTCCCACTTTACATTACATGCTCCGCTTAAATATATTAATGTATATGCCTTGACTATTGTTTATATGATGCGCTTCACACATATATAAAACAGATAAATATGTATACATTGCCAATGGGTCATGCGATTCCTGGAATAATATTTGTTTTATATTATTTGTATAACGCTGGTTGGAGTGTGTGATTCTCGAAATTTGGTTTTGCATTATATGTGTAACGCCCATCGGTTAATGATTCTCGGCATTATACATATGACTGTATCTGCCGGCTTGGGCGATTCTCAGAATTTTATAACGGCTCTGCCTCTGCCTGTCTCCTTTATATTCGCTTCCACTACCTCTGCCTGTCTCCTTTGCTATCTCCTTTGCATGTCTCTGCTATCTCTCTGTTTCTATCTCTTCTTCTTGTCTAATGTTGCTCCTTGCTTCTTCAAATGGTCTTGTCTCTGCTTCTCTTTGCTGCCCTGCTTCTTATTTTTGCTGCTTCTGCTACTCGACCTCTGCCTTTGTTGTACCTCTGTTCTTTGCCTATCTATGCATCTGTTGCCTTCTTTGCACTACATTTCTTAAGTTCAACTCTTTTGTACATTACGTTGTCTCTGCTTCTATTCACTGTCTCTGCTTTGTCTGCTGCCTCAGTTCCTTATCTGTCTTGCCTCTTTTGCTACCTTGCTACCTCTTCTTATGCTTTCTCTGCTCCTTGGATGATGTTTCAAGTGCTCCTCCTTTGTCATATCCTTTTCCTTATTGCTGGTTCGGGTGCTGCTCTTTTGTGCTCCTTTGCCATCAATGACAACATTTCCAATAGACATTTCTAGAGATATCAAAGACATGAGGATGGATAGATTCAAGGAATCCCCTAAAGGATTTCACCATGGAGAAGGCTCTTTCATGTCTCACCACTCGAATGATCAACCAGTGCATCAGCCACAAGTTGGCCAACGCTCTACCATGCCTACATTTGTTATTGTGGGAAATGAAGGGTTTCAAGAGCATGAATCCCTTGAAGACTATTTTGAAGAATATGAGTCTGAAAATCAGAGATTCAAAGATCACTTGAGTTTTCAAGATTTTTTTCAAATAAAGGACAATAGAAGACCAAGGCATCATAATAGAGGTGGTGGATTCATTCAGAATCATGATCGACACCACACTATGGGCAGATTATTTTTACCCAATTTTGATGGGTCATCCAAGTGTTCAGCCAAATCTTGGGTAGAAAAACTTGACATCTACTTTCAGTTGAACAAGGTTCCAAACATTGAAGCCATTAAGATTGCAGTGCTGCACCTTGAGGGTGAAGCACATGACTGGTGGTTCCATGGCTTGTCTAGATTGGGTTATACTAATATGACTACATATTCAGAGTTCACTAGAAGGCTGGTGGAAAGATTTTATAGAAGAGATCCTGAAGAACCATTTATGAAGCTTGTAAAGCTTAAACAATTAGGTAATCTAGAAACTTATATTTCTGAGTTTTTAAAACATTCTGATCTAGTTCCTGATTTATTTGTAGCAAGGAGGGTGTATATGTTCATTGATGGGTTAGATGATGTTGGAAATTGGGTTCAACGCTCCCCATGTGTTTCGCGACATGGACTAACCGCCTCTCGTGGATCCTAACTCTGGCAATTGTAACGAAGACTAACGCCTGTGGTTTTGGTCTAACGGCAATCGTTATTCCAACAAGTGGTATCAGAGCGAAAGGTCTCGAGTTCGAAACTCACCCGGCTCGCTTTGGGGGGGAGATTTTTGGACATTGGGTTCAACGCTCCCCGTGTGTTTCGCGACATGGACTAACCGCATCTCGTGGATCATAACTCTGGCAATTGTAACGGAGACTAACGCCTGTGGGTTTTGGTCTAACGGCAATCGTTATTCCAATAGATGAACCTCTTCATGGGTTGCTTAAATTTACCAAGCCCAACTTCCCTACAAGATGTCATTGAAAGGGCTAGAGATCTTCAAGATACCTTGACAAAAGCGAAGGCAATATTTTAGCATAAGCCCTCTTTTCCATCAAAGGGAAAAGAAGAAAAGGCTGCTCCTTCAAAGGAGAGGTCATACAAAAAAACTCTTGATGATGATGTCCAGATAAATCTAAGAATAAGGAAGCTTTGCTTTACTTGCCAACAATAATGGGCACACAGACATAGATGTGCAGCTGGAAAATCACATTACATAGAGGTCTTCTCAGATGATGAGGAGGAAGAAGAAGAGGTCACAGTGTTGACACTACAGGAGATGAACCAACACCATCAAGAGATGGGAAGGGAGCATTTTCTCCTATTGGAGGGGTTATTGCATCTTTGAGAGGAGTACCTAAGTAATTGAACTTAAGAGTTCAAGGTTCCATCTTAGATCAGAGGGTTTCTGTTTCGATTGATAGTGGGGCCACCCACAACTTTATCGATGCCCAACTAGTATAAAGGAGGGAAATACCCACTAATTATTTTGAAGGATTTTATGTTTTGGTCCTAGGAGATAGAACTATGAAATGCATGCATTATGTTCCATCCTTATCAGTCACTATGGGGACATATAAATTGATTGATTGCTTCTTTTTGGTTGACATACCTAACACCAATTTGATATTGGGTGTTCAATGGATTATTACTTTGGGGAAAGTCACCACTAATTGGGAGGATTTATAGATGGAATGGGTGGATAAAAAGCATGGTAAGACTCAAATGATCGCAGGCATGCATACATACCCCTCACATAACACTTCCACACAAAAAACATAGATGGATTTGCACAGTGGGAGCAAGGAGCTTACATTCCCATCTATTATGCTTATGAGATGGCTACATGGGACACTATTATCTAGTGGAAAACCACCTCGGAGGCCACCTGATCTAGATTTGGTGAGATTTATCTCATAACATGATGCTCCAAGCATATATCCAGGAGTAATGGGAGCATTAGAAGGAAATGATACAACGTTGGGAGTCTTGGGTAGGCTCAAGGAGGAGGGAGGTCTTCTCCCAGCATCATCATTACCCACTCTCATTTGAGATTCTGCGTTGTGGGACAAGAAGAATGGAATGAATGACCTTCCAAAATTTACCTTTAGCATGGGAGATGTCAAGGAGGAGAGTAGCAATATGAAAAATAATTTTTTTTTGATATATCATCAACGTTGTCACTATGGGAGATTGATCCATATTGGAAATCCCAACTGTTGGTGGATTATTCAAAGGATCTTCACACATGCATGATACTTGATGACCAGCTACATGAAGAGGGCTATTCAGTCCAAGAAGTAGTCATCTATTATCATGGTAGGATATTCTTGTCTAGAGCCTCCAAGCTCAAGGAGAAGTTGCTACAAAAGGCCTATGAAGAGTTATGTTTCAGCCACATATATTCCATGAGATTATACAACATCATCATGAGAAGCTACACTTGGAAGGGCTTTTAAGGAGAACTATAGGAGATGGGGCGGAAACATAACTCTATAAAGGGGTTAATTCAACCATCTCTTTCTCTTCTTGAGAAAGGAGATGGATCCAAGCACCACTCCATTTGTTTAAGGAGGAATTTTGGTGAAGAATATGCTCATGTAAATAATGTTTCATTTGATTATTGTATGAATTATTTCACCATGTATATGCAGGCCATAACTCTAAGAAGAAGTATTGTACCTTATAAAATCCATGGCCAACTTTGGGCCACAAAACTTTCTGAACATGGCCACTCCCTTGGAGGACAAAGGGAGATTTTGTTTCATGAAGAGTGCACTCCTAAGGCGCCAAATATATCTCACACTTTCAACCATAGTGAGATGACTTGGACATAAAGTAAGAGGTGGGGAAACCTATTGCCACATCAAGATCTGATGTATTCAGGAGATGTACTGCATTGGTTCCACATGTGGGACTATGACCAACCTGGATATGCACAAATTTATGTTTGTATGTATGTGATTTTGATCCCATACATTGATGATGTACTTGTACATTTTATGGGAATGTATGGAAGGAGGATGGGAGGTATGTGTTAGCACTCAAATCTACCTTAGGCTGAAATAAGGTAAAACTCAAGGCAACATCAAACCACGCTCAGCCTCGTAGCTAGCCCTACGAGGACAGGAGACGGCTCTCTCCGGGTCAATCTCGGCAAAAGGTTTTCAAAGGGGCTGAGATGACTCGAAATTGATACTTATTTTAGGCTAGTAAAGAGATAGGAAAGTTTGATTTAAATTTTTTGGGTTTTTGTTGAAACAAAATGGGAAAAACAATTTTGGTTTCGGGGATAAGGCCAGATCTTTGCAGAATTCGAGTTGGGGCAAGGTAGGCAGTAGTCTTGATGATTTTTGATTATGTGTATGGATGGATCAGAATGACAAGGAGCTGAAGAGGGAAAGGGAGAACATGAATCCTTTCTAAACTGGCGAAAACATGTAAAACTAAACAAATTTAAAGGCAGAGCACTAGAATCAATGGATTCAACCTCATTTACTCATTCATTTAGTTTCAGAAGCAAAAGAAGGGAATGACATACATTAAACATTAAATAACTTACAAATAACTGAGAGAACACACCATCAAAACTGAAAACCACAAGAATCCCAACAGGTGTTGCAAAACCTTTGATCTTTCCTTAGCCAAAATGCAGAAAATATGTACAATAGTGTGCCAAAGTTTTCCCAAGAGTCCAACCCTGATAGTGTCTCAGAAATTACATCATATAGAACATCCTAACCCCTTCCCATGCCTCTAGGGGTCGAATTCCTCCTTCTAGGAGCAGTTTCAACCAATTCTAAACAAGGAGCTAAAATCTAGGCAGCCAAACAACTTGCCTCTAAAAGGAAGGAAACTGATTCATTTACTTGATTTTCACTTTTTTGTGAGTGAATCTTCTAGAATAGGTAAAAGTGAGTCAAATTTACATTAAAACCAAAAAATTACATCAATATAACTCAAAAATTACATCCACAATCAAAACTGGTACAACTGGCCGAAATTCTGAGCTGGAAGATGAAAAAATAGCCAAAAATCTCTATGCGCTGCGCGCCTGAGCTCTATGCGTCGCGCGCCTTTCAGCCTATTTTTGGGGCACTTCCTGGCATCAATATCAAGCTCATGATAGCTTTTTGGAAAGCCCTAGATGGCTGCTATCCAACCCAAGTGGAATTCTTCAATTTGGAGCTCATTTGCCCCTCCAAAACTTCATTCTCCCAAAAGTACTTCCTGCTCATGCAAAAGGTGGCAGAAAGGTGATTTTCATGGTGTTTTTGGCCTTTTTGATCATCCAGAACTTGGTGAAATGCTTCAGCCATTTCTGAGCATGCATAAATTCCCATGAAAAATCAAAAAATACAAAGTTTTCCTCCAGAAAGTGTCCCAATCATAAGCGCGCGTCGTGACGCGCTACGCGTTGGGCTGAAAACCTGTTTTGAGACCAAAATTTTCAAAAATGACAAACAATTCTCTAAATTTGCTCAAATTTGGAGCGAAGATCCTCCATCATGTCTCATGCTTAGCCAATGAAGCCTCAGCCAAAATCCGGAGTGGATCAAGCCTCTTTCGCCGTTTCAGTGCTCTGCTCAACCTTCTCTTCAGGATCTTCATTTTTGCTTTGCAGACGTGCATGCAGGCCCAATAATGAAATTTCATATGACGGAGCATGTATTTGTCTCTATTGGCCTTTTCCAACAACTTCTCCAGATGAATGTTAACATGCATAAGGTTGGTCTCTCGCTCAATTAGTGTCATGTCACCAGGTCTCTTCCGGGCCAATTTTCGATCTTCACAGATTCACCGCAGCTCTACAAGTGTGTGATGATCCTCCAGCTGTTTGTTCCGCTGCTCCAAGTACTTTATCACCCACTGTGCTCTCTGAAAATTCTCTTTCAAAGTACCAATCTCAGTTTTATGCTCCTGGATGACCTCCCTCAGTTTCGAGATGGGAGAGCTCGCATCAACATCAATCAATGTGAATTCAGTATCTTGGCCTCCCGAGGGGCCCTCATCATGCATAGGCCTCTTGCATCTGTCCTGAATCTGTACCTGTACTGAAGTCGAAGGCGAGACCCCTTCCAACTGGGTGGAGATAATACTCGCGCTGCAGATGAAGTCAACGAGGCCCCTTCCACCTCGGGCGGAGATAGTACTCGTCGTGTAGCTACAAATAAGGCTCTGTGGCCTCACTGATATGTCACATACACTGGAGCACTGATATGCTCAGTCTCAGGAATATGAAACTGGTGTGAAGGCCCTCCCTCATCTTGAACTACCTCGGGAGGCGGCTGTGATGCTGTGAAGAAGTCACGGGAGATGAAATCCTCCCAAGCAATGCCCTGCTGTGTCAGCTGATGTACCACCATGATTTTGATCAGCGCGTAATGATATATGCTGCTATGTTGCTGTGATGGGGACTTCTTCTGTACAAGAAATGTCATTCGCTCTATGTTGCGATACACGAAGTATGGAATGCTCATCATACGTACCCTCGTGAAATGCATCAACAAACGGATATGGTAGGCATAGAGGCGCGAGAATCTTCCCTCGCAACTAAAATATCGAATGATGAGTTTCATCAATGGTGCAAACTCATCCTTGAGAAATATGAATGGAAATACCCTGCTCAGCTGCCTAAAATACCCAGTTTTGATGTATGGCTCATAGTAGGATTTCTCTAGCTGTTGTCGTTTGTTCCATTGCTCTCCTATGTTTGGTATCCCGGTGGCCTGAGAAATTGTCTCTGGTGACAGAATGAAGTTTACTCCGGCAAGGTTTACACGGCCATCATGTAAATGTAGAACAAATAGGCGAGCTAGCTCATGATGATGCTGAGTTTGGGAAATCATCTCATAGTATTGGAAACATGACTGATGCTGCAAACAATCCATTGCAAGCGGGCAAGCCTGCAATTGAGCGAAAGAAGTAGGCTCCTCCCTGACATGCCTACCACTTTTGCCACTTTTGTGAGACCTCCGTGGCACATTAACCTCTTCTGTGGAATCACTATCATACCCCTGCTCATAAACTGAATCCATCTCTGACATGACGCTGAAATCAAGATGTTGAAAAAGATATGCTGATATAGGTATGATGAAAAACAAGAGTTCAGTGTATGTTCCAATCCCAAATGTGTCACATATGTATCAAGGTGTTATAGGAAAACCACAATGATAAAAGTGAGTTTGAATGAAAAATAGCCACTGTATTGACTACATAAGGATTTGACAAGTGAGTAGGAAGGAGTGTAATGCTGGCGGAAATAGTTATTAGGAACAAAAGTGAAAATAGCCCTTGCAGTGACAATTAGACTTTGTCAATGGAGGATGTGGGATAGTGAATATGGGACTGTGTTATAACATAAATGATAAGTAATGAATAGTAATATGGTAATCACAGTGACAAAAGTGATGGAATAGGAGAGAGAGCGTGAGGCTATGGTAAATAATAAGTGATGACACCAATGATAGTAAAGGGCATGAGCATCTAGGTTAATAACAAAAGTTTTGAAACCCCCACAATATCACTAACATGTCTTTCAAAACCCTATGGAGTGAATTTGCAATGAATATAGGGTTTACATTTCACCATAACAAACACTCGTTTTTCTTCTCATTTGAAACTCCATAGCATATCCATGAATCACTGAGAAGGCATGAATAACTTACTTGCAGGAAAATGAGGTGATTTGGCTCGAATTCTGGGTGAAGTAATGGTGTTTTCAAGCCTCAGGGCTCTATGCGCCGCGCACATGCCCAATGTGTTGCGCGCTCTGTGTGCATCGCGCGTGTGCAAAAATACACTGGATGTTGAGGCCCAGTGTGCCGCGTGCTCCTTATGCGCCACATGCCACTTGTATGCGCCGTGCGCACTATAAGTTCAACTTCACGACTTAAAAACGAGACTTCTTGCCCTTCAACACTCCAATTAGACCTTGGCTTTGAAAATTTGTTAAAATAACTTGTCTCCAATGGTTTATATAGCTTGAGAAATATCTCACAAGAATCAGATTTGATTTTAATTTCCTCCACAACCCACTTTGTAATGTTTGGCAATTTTGGCACTTTATCATTTAATACAATTCTGTCTTTTGGCTTTTCACTGTTTTTTCTGAGTCTTGGACTGATGTAATGATTTTATTTTTGCAGGGATTTTGGAATTTTGACTTTGGCAAAGACCAGAGGCTACTTTGAACTTTTTATGGTGGAAAAAATACAAAATTATTACAAAAAATAAATTTGACAGTTTCTAGTTCAAAACAGAGTTTTGAACTAAAAATGTCTTCAAATGTTTTTGATGATGAAAACCTGAATTAAGAACTTTTACGTAACCATCCTCATGGCCTGTGGCCTTTTATTAATTATATCAAAAGACTGAAACCCTAGACTCTAGGACTAAAAGACTCACTTTTACGAAAATAATTATTTATGACTATGAATAACGTGACCTGAACTTTGATGATTTTTGAAGAGTTTTAATGAGCCTACCAGGTACAAGCATGAGGGAATACAAGATGACCAGACCCTCTCGTCAGTGAATGGCATGCCCCTAGAGAAATGCAACGAAGTGAAGTGAGCGAGACACCTAAAAATGATATGCAAAAAGCGAAATGATCTCTGACGGAGGGTTGTAAGGACCGACTCTAACATTGGCTCCAATGGGGATGGTGGCTCCAAGGAGATTCCAAGAACGACAAATCTATGGAAGAGTTAGACAGTGCCTTCATCCATTGGGCGATGGAATCATTATTTCAACAGATAACACAAAACCTTGGACACATTTATTGACTGAAAACTTGACTGAAACTTGACTGAAACTTGACTGAAACTTGACTAGAACTGACTCGATTTTAAAACTGAAAAGACTAATAAGACTAACTTGACAAACTTCAAACCAACTGAACTTCTTGTCCAGAATTATAGCCTTCGCTTCGGGCCATAGACTGAAGAAAAGAGATTAGTACACACTTGCGATGAAACAAAAGTAGAACGATATATACAATGATGATGAAATCAACAGAAAATACTCAGAAATGGTATCGCTTAAGCAGCCGACCATTGATCGGCCCTCCAAGACAATCATCCCCATTCATTTCCTTGAGAAGAAAGGCATTCTGACCACGATACGCTGCAATCTTAAAAGGACCCTTCCAAAGGTTTTCAAATTTGCCGTGCTTTCCCTTATCCTCATTCCAAGCATCCCACTTCAGGACCACCTCATCCAACTGAAACTTATCTGCTTTCGCCTTCCTGTCATAAATCTTTTTAATGTGCTCCTGCAACTTGAATGTATTTTGAAATACCTCCTCCTATGTCTATTGTAAATGAATCATCTGATTTATCCTTCGCTACATGGGATCTTCCTCACTACCGGCTTCCTGAAGCAATTTGACTACCGAGACCGCAAGAGAAGTGGGAAAAACTGTGTCTATTCCATACACCAACTCGAAAGGAGACATGCCAATAGATCTTTTCTGACTTACCCTATCAGCCCAAAGTGCATTCACTAATTTCTTGTGCCAGCCTTTTTTATTGATTTCCAGCAATTTCTTAATGATTTTTACCAAAGACTTATTTGAAGATTCCACCAAGCCATTTCCTTGTGGATGGTAGGCAGTCGAATGTCCCAAGCTGATGTTGTAATTATTGCAAAATTCAACCATCCTTTTAGACTTGAAGGCCGCTGCATTATCTATGATTATCTTACTAGGACAACCAAAATGTGATAGAATGTTATTTTCAAGAAAAGAGATAATTACCGCATTCGTAGCCTGTCGGGTGGGAATCGCCTCGATCCACTTCGTGAAGTAATCCGTTGCTGTCAATATCCATCTATGCTAACCTGAAGATGCCAGATGGATTTCCCCAATGAAATCCAACCCCCACTGCTGAAATGGTGCACTGACTTCAATTGGTTCAAGAGGCAAAGGCTGTAGTTTCTTCTTCCCTTCGAAAATTTGACATTCGTGACAACTCTTAACAGCCTTATATACATCAGAAAATAAACTAGGCCAATAGTATCTCACCCTTAGAATCTTATTCGCTGTGGTTTTCCAAAACAGATGCCCCCCGCAGTCTCCTCTATGAAAGTCCTCTAAAACTCTTTTGGCTTCTTCCTCTACCAAACAATTCAATAACATTCCACCAGGGTCTTTCCAATATAATGCAGAATTCAATATGCAAAACTTTGCAGCCCTCAGCTTCAAGGTTCTACTCTTATTTCTAGGCATCCCGGGTGGTGGAGACAAATTATGAAGTACGTATAAAATGTCAGCATACCAAGGGGAAGAAACAAAAATATCAGATACCTGAAATGATGTACTCTCCTCATCTTCATCAGACATGGCAGCAATCAAATTTATATCTAGAGCATGCAGATTTGTTTCAGCCATAAGCTTGGCTAATCCCTATCCTTTGATTAGCTTGGTCGGTTTAATTTCCACATCATATTCTAACAACGCAGCGATCCACTTACCCCGTCTTCCCTCTGGATCTGCCTGTACCAAAACATCTTTGACAGCTGCGTTAGGAATGTAGGCTATAATGTGGGAATGCAGTATATACACACGGAAATATTTCAAGGCCTTTACAAGAGCAAGTTCTTGTTTCTCAATAATGTTGTATTTCAACGCTCTGTCCCTTATAATCCGACTGAAAAAAGAAATGGGCTTCTCAACTCCATTTCTTTTCTGCATTAAAACAGCTACCATAGTGTGCTCAGAAGCAAACGAAAACAAAATGAAGTCCTGTGTGTAATCCGGGCTGATTAAAATAGGAGCTGAAGAAAGAGCTAACTTTACCAAATTGAAATATTTCACCACCTCTTCTGTCCACTTTACCTCACTGTCCTTTTTCAGCATGTTTGTGATTTCTCTAAGATGCTCAGCAAGATTTGGAATGAAACGACGCAGAAAATTCATTTTACCATTAAATGACAGTATTTCTTTCTTATTCCGGGGCTGCTCAATTTGCTGGATGGCTTCAACACGTGCAGGGTCAACACGAATGCTGTCTTTCGATATGATGTGGCCAAGGAGTTTGCCTTCATCCATGGCAAACAGGCTCTTTTTCGGATTTAGCGAAATGCCATATTTTCTGCACTTCTGGAAAACAACTTTCAAGTGATACAAATGTTCTTCATCAGAATTTGAAAACACAGTCAAATCATCAAGGTAAACAACCAAAAATACATCTTTCTCATTGGAGAAAGCCATTTCCATTGCACGCTGAAAAATGGCACCTGCATTTTTCAAACCAAACGGCATCTTGGCGTAATGAAATGTTCCCCATGGAGTGGTGAATGCAGTTTTGTCACGATCGTCCTCATGCACTAAAATTTGATTATATCCTGAATTGCCGTCGAGTAGTGACATCCTTGATGCTCCAACTACTCGCTGCAATATATGGTCCATTTTTGGCAGCGGATAATTGTCTTTTAATGATACCTTATTCAAATTTCTGAAATCAATACACAAACGGATTTCACCTGTCTTTTTCCTCACGGGCACCAAATTTGATATCCAATCAGAAAATCTTATAGGTACAATGATTCCTGACTTATACAACCTGTTTACCTCCTTTTCAATCGATGGTAGCAACTTCGGATTGATTCTCCTCAACTTCTGACGGAAAGGCTTCTGATTTGGTTTAATAGGGATCGTATGCTGAATGATATTAGTGTCATACGTTTTTAAATCTGAGTAATCCCATGCAAAAGCATCAGCAAATGAAGACAACAATCTCACATACTTAGCTCTTACCTCTGGTGACAATGACTTAGATAACTTTACCATCTTGGGGTTTTCAGCTATCCCAATATTTACTTCTTCAACACCTTTTTCAGTCGGCCTCAATGTCGGTTTGCGGGCTACATCGTCTTGATCAAAGAGTTCCTCTAAAGGAATCAATCCTTTAGGAATGATGTTATCTTTAAGTTGCAACACTTCCATTTGATTTATTTTTATATCATCATTACCATCATCATATTTTGTATCTATGGAGGTGTCTTTAAACTTACCCTTACCTTGCAGAAAATCACTAATCTCCTCGTCGTCCTGAAACACTTGCCAACATCTCTGATTGTCCGGAACGGTAGGACGGTGTTTCACATGGATCTCGAACTTGTTGCTGGAATTCATTGGGATTTTTAAATTTATTGCTGCCTTAGCAAGTCCATCAGCAACACCATTTTGTATGCGAGGCACACACGTCAAGGTATAATCTAAAAATAACTTCAAAATGTCTAAAACTGCATTACGGTAAGCCCTCATGCGAGGATGCTTGGCTTGAAACTCACCCTTTACCTATTTTATCACCAACTTCGAATCACCATAGACTGTAATTCTTTTCGCTTTCATCTTTTTTAGAATCTTAAGGCCAGCAATCAGAGCCTCATACTCCGCCTCATTGTTAGAACAGTCAAATGCTAGTTTGCAGGAACATACTCTCACATTGCTTGGAACCTTATCCGGAGCGGAAAATGGACTGCATATCCAAACACCAATTCCAACACCATCACTACCCACTGCGCCATCAAAATCCATGGTCCAAAGACCATCTTCATCATCCTCTAAGTGCTGAAATTGCGTCAGCTCTGTTTTTCCTGTTTGCTGCCCATCGTCTTTCGCTGATTGCTCAACAATAGCTTGCTTTTCTCGTCTTTCTTTCTGCAGAACTTCTCTAAAATTATTGGTGATCTTTGGTATATCTTCTGCCTGAACTAACTGACTATCTATATCATTAAAACTATCAGCAAACAAAACAAAAGACTCTAAGTCGGTATGTACATAATTTACAGGATGATTGATTGGTTTCTCCTTGCTTGTTATCATGTATTTCATCTTCTGCTCTCAATATAACTTTCTCATTTGGCCAAAGACTGGAATTGTTGCATAGGAGAAATCTAACTGTAGTGTACCTTTCAACTTTGCTCCCTAATATCTAGAAAGGAGCATCCCAAATCGGGGAGGAATGTCCGCCACAACCACATCCATCAAGACATTCTTCGCAGGAATTTGATCTAAACTTACAACCAAATCTTTGATGAGTCCGATACATCTCACGCGGCTAGAATCAAATGAATACAAATCATGGTATTTCCTTGTAATGTCTTAACCCAACTTTTCCATGATCGCCTTTGGCATAAGATTGTGCGAAGCACCAGAATCAAACATGGCATTGTGCAATACATATTCATGCAACCTAAAACTGATATAAAAGGGAGGAACATCACTATCAGGGGACTCACCATCTAAAGCAAGCCCAAATATCAATTCAGGCTGATCATCTTCAATATTTACCATGTCAAACATTGGATCAAAATTCAGAATTTTAGAGACTTGACCTCGATAATTGATGTTTTTCATAATTTTTGTCAAAGGAATAGATACCTTCAATTTGGAAATTTCATTCTCCAAACTAAAAGTTGAAACTCTTTCAACCTCTTTGACTGGAACTTCTTTCCTTTCAGCCTTATCCTTCATTATGCTTGGCTTATTTTCCTTTTCTGCTGATGATGATTTACTAGCTGCGGGATCAATTGTCTCTTTTCCTTTCTTTTATGGTATAGGTGAATACACCTTCGGTGCTGAAGCCTCTTTTCTCTTCTGAATTGGGTTTATGGGCACATCTCTATTTCTCAATGAGTATTTCTTCTACTGAGCGGACAAAGAATTCATATACCCTCTTTGGTATTCATCTGATTCTTCCTCTAGAGCTGCATCGTTTGCTAAAATAAAATCCTCATCTTTCTGTGCAGCTGAACTTTCTCCATATTCTTCATCCTCAGTGATGTAAATGGGCAGATCATCGGGAGTAAAGAAGTGGTTTTGCTCCCCTACTACATCATCGTCATCGTCTGAATCTTGACTTACAAAATTCTGCAAAA
The DNA here is from genome assembly GCA_034641835.2 of Pinus albicaulis. Taxonomy (NCBI): domain Eukaryota; kingdom Viridiplantae; phylum Streptophyta; class Pinopsida; order Pinales; family Pinaceae; genus Pinus; species Pinus albicaulis. The sequence continues at coordinate 262,078,134 of CM076582.1, read as the reverse complement.
GAGGTGTTTTAACTTGCTGCTGGGCTGCCAGCTCTTGTGCTCTTTGTTCACGTTGCTTAATTCTGAACTGTGGCTACTGTTGGCCATGGTAGTTGGGATTACAAATCTGTGTTTTTGGCTTGTCAAGCGTCATTATTTTGAACATTTTTTCCATCTCACGAAGCAAGTGCTGTTCTGATGCAGATGTGGAAGCTTCTTCTTTTATGGTCACCCTCTTTTCCGCTTTCAACTGGGCTCTTTTATCATTCAGATTCGCCTCAACACTAACAACAATCTTCTGCATATCTTCCAAAGTAGGTGGATCTCTGTCTCATAGTGAATAAGCCATCTCCAGATCGAAACCATCTGGGAATTTAAGGAGAGCTGATTTTCTAGACGGTCTTAAGTCATCTGGAATTGCATTATAAATTGTATTGAATCTGATAATATAATCCTGAACGGACTCACCAGGATTACGTTTGATGCTAGTATACTCAGAAGTAATTTGCAGCGGATCTTTCTTCATCTCCCACCGATCTAGGAATTGTGTCTGAAGCTCTTGTAATGTATTGATAATTGCGGGCTGTAAAGCTCTGAACCATTTACGAACCTCACCTCCAAAATTCTGGGCGAACAATCTCATGGACACATTTTCTTCATCTATTTCATGCAGGTCCAAGAAATATGTCATTCTAAAAATATGTTGTTGAGCGGACACACTCTGTGGAGTGCCATCAAATATTGAAATCTTTCTCTAATAATCAGTGGGCATAGGATCCAAATTTGCAGGTAAAATAAGAGGTGCGAATCTAGCAGCAATGGCTCTTGGCGGATTTATAATCTGCTGTCTTGGAGAAACAGGTGGAATGGGAGAAGTAGATGAACGAGGTGTATGTGGTGGAGATGGAGGAGGAGCTATTGCTGATTGTTGATTAGAGATCTCAGGCTGTACGGGAATGGTAGGGATAAAGGGGGGTTCAGTGGGAATCCGTGAACCAGATGCAATTTCAGATGGCCCAAGAGTTTGTGAAGCAGATTCAATGAATTCAGGAATGTTGGTTGCGACAATGGAGTTTTGAAGATTCAGAATATAATTATTGGTAGATCTATTTGCTTGGTAAACTTCTAGATACTTGATGAACTCAGGATTGATGACGGTAGAACCAGTAGCACTTTCAGATTTTGTTTCAAACAATGATAACTCGAACTGATCATCAAACTCAATATCTTCAATGTATTCAAAAACAGTGGGGTATGAGTGAGATTTGACCAAAGGAATGATAGGAACTTCTTGACATAAAATTCTTGGGATTAGGTTGGGGTTCTCATATACTGGAGGCAGATTTGGATCAGGATTTGATCTAGTATGCCTTCGGGAAGCCAGTGTATAGATCTATTCCAAAAATACAAGGGACACAACCGATTATTTTCAGCCTATTGACTTCTAGACTCAATCATCCAAAAGTCTATAACGAAGAAGTGTACTGGGGTAATTTGCAAATCAAGAGCTGCATTCACAAGCTAACCGGAGATCGACTGAAGCAGCGTTTATCTACTTCCGCTTAAGCATAGCAAAAGCGTTTCGAAAGATACCTAGCGTGACTTCAGACTCCGTCTATAACTCATGAAATGAACACACCAAAAATAAAACCATTGAGATTTTATTCCCTAGTATGGTCGCCACTATGTTAGCACTCAAATCTACCTTAGGCTGAAATAAGGTAAAACTCAAGGCAACATCAAACCACGCTCAACCTCGTAGCTAGCCCTTTGAGGACAGGAGAGGGCTCTCTCCGGGTCTATCTCGGAAAAAGGTTTTCAAAGGGGCTGAGATGACTCAAAATTGATACTGATTTTAGGCTAGTAAAGAGATAGGAAAGTTTGATTTAAATTTTTTGGGTTTTTGTTGAAAAAAATGGGAAAAGCAATTTTGGTTTCGGGGATAAGGCCAGATCTTTGCAGAATTTGAGTTGGGGAAAGGTAGGCAGTAGTCTTGATGCTTTTTTATTATGTGTATGGATGGATCAGAATGAAAAGGAGCTGAAGAGGGCAAGGGAGAACAGGAATCCTCTCCAAACTGGCGAAAACATGTAAAACTAAACAAATTTAAAGGCAGAGCACTGGAATCAATGGATTCGACCTCATTTACTCATTCATTTAGTTTCAGAAGAAAAAGAAGGGAATGGAATACATTAAACATTAAAGTACTTAAAAATAACTGAGAGAACACACCATCAAAACTGAAAACCACAAGAATCCCAATAGGTGCTGCAAAACCTCTGATCTTTCCTTAGCCAAAATGCAGAAAATATGTACAATAGTGTGCCAAACTTTTCCCAAGAGTCCAACCCTGAAAGTGTCTCAGAAAATACAATAAATAGACAAGTCTAACCCCTTTCCATGCCTCTAGGGGTCAAGCTCATGCTTCTAGGAGCATTTTGAACCAATTCTAAACAAGGAGCTAGAATCTAGGCAGCCAAACAACTTGCCTCTAAAAGGAAGGAAACTGATTCTTTCACTTGATTTTCACTTTTTTGGGAGTGAATCTTCTAGAATAGGTAAAAGTGAGTCAAAGTTACATTAAAATCACAAAATTACATCAAGATAACTCAAAAATTACATCCACAATCAAAATTGGTCCAACTGGCCGAAATCCTAAGCTGGAAAATGAAAAATTGACCAATTTTCTCTATGCGCCGCGCGCCTGAGCTCTATGCATCGCGCACCTTTTAGGCTGCTTTTGGGGCACTTCCTGGCATCAAAATCAAGCTCATGATAGATTTTTGGAAATCCCTGGATGTCTGCTATCCAACCCAAGTGGAATTTCCCAATTTGGAGCTCATTTTGCCCCTCCAAAACTTCATTCTCCCATAAGTACTTCCTGCTGGTGCAAAAGGTGGCAGAAAGGTGATTTTCATGGTGTTTTTGGCCCTTTTGATCATCCAGAACTTGGTGAAATGCTTCGGCCATTTCTGAGAATGCATAACTTACCATGAAAAATCCAAAAATACAAATTTTTCCTCCAGCAAGTGTCCCAATCATAAGCGCGCGCATTGATGCGCTACGCGTTGGGCTGAAAAACCTGTTTTGAGACCAAAATTTTCAAAATGACAAAAACTTCTTCAAATTTGCTCAAATTCGGAGCGAAGACCCTCCATCATGTATCATGCCCAGCCAACGAAACCTCGGCCAAAATCCGGAGTGGATCAGGCCTCTTTCGCCGTTTTAGTGCTCTGCTCAACCTCCTCTTCAGAATCTTCATTTTTGTTTTGCAGACGTGCATGCGGGCCCAATAATGACCTTTCATGTGACGAAGCATGTCTTTGTCTCTATTGGGCTTTTCCAACAACTTCTCTAGATGAATGTTAACATGTGTGAGGCATGTCTCTCGCTCAATTGGTGTCATGTCGCCGGGTCTCTTCCGGGCCAATTGTCGATCTTCAAGGATTCGCCGCAGCTCTACAAGTGTGTGCTGATCCTCTAGCTATTTTTTCTGTATACGATACTTTGTCTTACTTGTGCTCTCTCTGCAAATTCTCTTTCAAAGTGCAATCTCGGCCTTCTGCTCTTGGACAATCTCTTTCAGTTTCGAGCTAGGAGAGCTCGCATCAACATCAATCAATGTGAATTCAGTATCTTGGCCTCCTGAGGGGCCCTCATTGTGCATAGGCCTCTTTCCTCTATCCTGAATCTGTACCTGTGCTGAAGACGAAGGCGAGACCCCTTCCACATCATGTGGAGATAATACTCGCTCTGCTGATGAAGTCAACGAGACCCCTTCCACCTCGGGTGGAGATAGTACTCATCGTGTAGCTGCAGCAGACTCTGTGGCTGGCGATGTCCGCCGCAGACACGATGGTCGATCCTGGGGAGTGTGAAAGCTGGTGTGGCCTCCCTCATCCTGGAACTACCTCTTGGAGGCGTTTTTGTGATCTTTTGAGTGGAGAAGTCACGGGAGATGAAATCCTCCCAAGCAATGCCCTGCTGTGTCAGCTGATGTATCACCATGATTTTGATCAGCGCGTAATGATATATGCTGCTATGCTGGGGTCTTCTTCTGTACAAGAAATTTCATCTGCTCTATGTTGCGATACATGAAGTATGGAATGCTCATCATACGTACCCTCGTGAAATGCATCAACAAACGGATATGGTACGCATAGAGGCACGAGAATCTGCCCTCACAACTGAAATATCGAATGATGAGTTTCATCAATGGTGCAAACTCATCCTTGAGAAATATGAATGGAAATACCCTGCTCAGCTGCCTCAAATACCCAGTTTTGATGTATGGCTCATAGTAGGATTTCTCTAGCTGTTGTCGTTTGTTCCATTCCTCTCCTATGTTTGGTATCCCGGTGGCCTAAGCAATGGTCTCTGGTGACAGAATGAAGTTTACTCCGGCAAGGTTTACACAGCCTTCATGTAAATGTAGAAAAAATAAGCGAGCTAGCTCATGATGATGCTGACATTGGGAAATCATCTCACAATATTGGAAACATGACTGATGCTGAAAAAAATCCATTGCAAGCGGGCAAGCCTGCAATTGAGCCAAAGAAGTAGGCTCCTCCCTGACATGCCTACCACTTTTGCCACTTTTGTGAGACCTCCGTGGCACATTAACCTCTTCTGTGGAATCACTGTCATACCCCTGCTCATAAACTGAATCCATCTCTGACATGACGCTGAAATCAAGATGTTGAAAAATATATGCTGATATAGGTATGATGAAAAACAAGAGTTCAGTGTATGTTCCAATCCCAAATGTGTCACATATGTATCAAGGTGTTATAGGAAAACCATAATGAGAAAAGTGAGATTGAATGAAAAAAAGCCACTGTATTGACTACATGAGGATTTGACAAGTGAGTAGGAAGGAGTGTAATGCTGGCGGAAATAGTTATTAGGAACAAAAGTGAAAATAGCCCTTGCAGTGACAATTAGACTTTGTCAATGGAGGATGTGGGATAGTGAATATGGGACTGTGCTATAACATAAATGATAAGCAGTGAACAGTAATATGGTAATCACAGTGACAACAGTGATGGAATAGGAGAGAGAGCGTGACGCTATGGTAAATAATATGTGATGACACCAATGATAGTAGAGGGCATGAGCATCTAGGTTAATAACAAAAGCTTTGAAACCCCCACAATATCACTAACATGCCTTTCAAAACCCTATGGAGTGAATTTTCAATAAATATAGGGTTTACATTTCACCATAACAAACACTCATTTTTCTTCTCATTTGAAACTCCATAGCATATCCATGAATCATTGAGCAAGCATGAATAACTTACTTGCAGGCAAATGAGGTGATTTGGCTCGAATTCTGGGTGAAGAAATGTTGTTTTCAAGCCTCAGGGCTCTATGTGCCATGCGCATGCCCAATGCACCACGCGCTCTGTGTGCGTCGCGCGCGTGCAAAAATACACTGGCTGTTGAGGCCCAGTGCGCCGCGTGCTCCTTATGCGTCGCACGCACTATAAGTTCAACTTCACGATTTCAAAACGAGACTTCTTGCCCTTCAACACTCCAATTCGACCTTGGCTTTGAAAATTTGTGAAAATAACTTGTCTCCAATGGTTTATATAGCTTGAGAAATATCTCACAGGAATCAAATTTGATTTTAATTTCCTCCACAACCCACTTTGTAATGTTTGGCAATTTTGGCACTTTATCATTTAATACAATTCTGTCTTTTGGCTTTTCACTGTTTTTTCTGAGTCTTGGACTGATGTAATGATTTGATTTTTGCAGGGATTTTGGCATTTTGACTTCAGAAAAGACCAGAGGTTGCTTTGAACTTTTTATGGTGGAAAAAATACATAATTATTACAAAAAATAAATTTGACAGTTTCTAGTTCAAAACAGAGTTTTGAACTAAAAATGTCTTCAAATGTTTTTGATGATGAAAACTTGAATTAAGAAATTTTGCGAAACCATCCTCATGGCCTGCGGGATTTTATTGATTATATCAAAAGACTGAAACCCTAGACTCTAGGACTAAAAGACTCACCTTTACGAAAATAATTATTTATGACCATGAATAACGTGACCTGAACTTTGATGATTTTTGAAGAGTTTTAATGAGCCCAGCAGGTACAAGCATGAGGGAATACAAGACGACCATACCCTCTCGTCAGTGAATGGAATGCCCCTAGCGAAATGCAACGAAGTGAAGTGAGCGAGACACCTAAAAATGATATGAAAAAAGCGAAATGATCTCGTGTTTGTAAGGACCGACTCTGTCGTGTGTATGTGCCCTATGGGATGGATATTCTCCATGTTCACTATGCTACATGTTTCGGGGAGAACATTGGGCAAACCATGTTTGCGTCATTGGAAGGCCTTGTTGTCTCCTTATGGGATGGATTATTTACATCTCATGAGAAATTTGGAGAAGCTATTCATGAAGGGATGGATTGGTGAACATAGCTTATGGAGGGAGCTTATCACACGTTGGTGTCACTAGTGGAGGAGGAGAAAGAGTTGCGGAACTCACCTTGTCGGTTAGCAGGGATAAGAAACATTTGGGAATGGAGGACTATAATATTCCCAATTAGCCATGAGCTAGTTGGAATATTAAATTTTGTTTTATTACTTTCTTTAAAGAATAAAAGAGAAAAGGAGGACAATAATAGTCCTTAAATATCAATAAATCGATGCCAAATGTGAAAGAGACAAATCTTGGTAGCTTAATTGAAGCATCATTGGTGTGAAAGGGGTTGGATCATTTTGAATGGGTCAACCTTGACCAAATATACAATGTTTTCATGGAGGAGTGGCAATCAATGAGGTACAATGCAATTTTAGATGGAGATCCTTTGTGTGAAAGGAGTGTTATCATTGGATGTTGTTTAGGGTTTGCAAGCTCTTAACTTATAAAAGGAAGAGGATGGAAACATTAGAATGTTGTTGATGTTTATCATATTTTCTAAATATATGGTCTATTTAGACAGATATTTCTCTTGCTATTTAGCTGAGATTGAATGCTATTTAGCATTGGGTGTTCCTGATCGGGAATCCCACCTCTTCCCATTGAGTAACTCTTGGGAGAGTTCGTATTGCATTTTCCACTATCTGGCTTAGGGCCAAGCTTCTTCTTTCAACTACAACGCAGATCTTGTTAAGGTTTTGGTTGTTTTTGTGAGCTACAACAAGTGGAGACTAGATCTTTCAGATCTAATCCATTTCAATTATCTTTTTTGGTGGAGGAGGTTTCCAACTCATTGGAGGGGTAGTATTGAAGACTTTGGAGCTTATTTTCAGATATTGGCATCATTCCAACCATATTTGGATCTCTATAGCGCAATATACTTCAAGATCTGCGTTATTTATGTAGGTGAAGTTGCAGGGTGGTTTAGCACACCATTTGGCGAGGTGATTTTCTAGTGTTGGGGATCTGCCCTTAAGTTTGGAGATCTATTGGAGGAGTTTATTCTATTTCTCATATCATATCCGCCACAGTTTCTAGATCTGTATTTTTCAGTAGATCTACAATCTTAGATCTCAGATCTACATCTTGTACTTGGTGTTTTGTTGAAAACCCCAAGGGGGTTCTTTAGAGGGTTCTTCAGAGGAGCTTGTATAGTGCATGGATCTGATATAGATCTAATGTTTTATGCACATAGAAGCTCTAGATTTGATGTATAATCTATTTTTGTTGGCAGAAGCAATAAAATAACAACATGGGGATTTTTCTAGCTTTTCTATATGGTTGCAACACCTCATTTTGAGGGTCTTTATTCATTGGAGGCTTATTTTTCTTGTTATGCATCTTATTGGCCACTTCTTAAACATAGTTTTCTGCTGTAATGACATATAGAAGGTCTCTATATTGTCCTCTTGTTGTATATATGATGATCTGCGTTATTTTTCCATCATTTTGCACTAGATTCATGCTTTTCAAATTTGGGAATATTAGAGCCTACAAATAACCCTCCTTATCCCTCATCTATATTTTATGATAGGACCAAGCACATTGTGTATGTTTTATCTTGTTTATTGGGCTATCACACTAATCAGTTGGTAGATGAAGTTGTGTTAGGTTTTTTTTCCACTCTTTCCCCAGATGCTAAACACACAGTTCGGTTCAACTATGCTTAGTTTCTTGCATGGGCCATTAATGAATTTTTTTAAAATTTAAATACAGAGGAGGTTTTCAAATATTCCTCTGTATTGGTATACATGTTTGTCTATTTCCAGTCTAGAAGGTTTCAATTTCAGATGACCAAGGTAAATGAAGATACAGAGCCCCAATCTGTCATATTCTGGACCACCCTGCGATTAAAAGATCAGAAGGATTATACATACAAGGATTTTGTGGATTTTTTTGTGCACCCTGCCATAAAAACACTCAGAAATGCAATAGAGCCAAGGATAAGTGAAGAAATCATGAAAACCATGCAGCTAATAGAGCAAGTGATACTGAAGGAAGAAGAAGAAGCAACTCAAGTGGCACTCATCCCACTAGAAGCTGTCCCCATTTCAACAATTCCATCAACTGTTCCCACAACTATTGGGGCATCTAGTAGGACAGAAGAACTGTCAAAATCCATGGAAAGTATGACCCTATAGTCACAGGAGATCCAAAAATTTGAAGCATAGATTGGCATCCTGAAAGATCAAAAGGATAGGTCTGAAACTGCCCATGAGATAGCCAAAAAGAAGATTGAGAGATTGGAGAAAGCAGAGAAGGAATTTTCGGACAACAAAATTTTGGGCCAAATGAATTTGAGAATCTGGGGTAGTATCATAGAGTTAGTGAATGAAATTTGGAACTCCATCCACATCATTTTTGAATAGAAAGAGTTGGTGGAAAGCAGTGCATTGGCCATTGAAAAAGAAAATTAGGAATTAGGAAACATGCCAAACACAACCCCTAAAACCATAAAATTATTGAACTCTAAAACCAACTAGGAGCTTGAGGAGTTGGATGTACAAGACAGAACAAAAACCATATGATAAGTGAGAAAGGTCCTCTCTAAGATGAATTTAGTAGGGAAATTGGAGGAGAAGTGTCGTGAGTTGGACATGGCCATCAACAGAATCTTGAACAGGATTGAACCCCTTGTGGCAAAAGGGTTTCCCTCACTGTATGTAATTAATCACAAGATGACCCAAAGGGGAGGTTGTATGACCAAACTTAGAGAAACAACTAAGGATACCACCAAATTCACCAGCATTAAAGAAAAGGTGACGGGGAAATTTGTCTGGGATCTCATGAGCAATGACATATTTATTAAACATGAGCTCAAGAATGTTTTCCTCACTAGGCCCACTTTCAGCAAATACAGAGATGTGGATGAAGTATATCGATACGTCATAGGTATGAGAATTTTAGGGAAAAAAGGAGTGGAACAATTTGTGTATGTACCAAGATTGAAAAATCACGATGGACACCTCAGCACAACCACCGATTGATAAAAAATACTAGAATCACATCATCTTTAATGATCCAACAAAGGTGCCCCAAAAGAAAAGATAGATGTCAAAGCCACCCATTGTTTCCTCTTATAAACCATATTATTCACCTCCAAGACACATTTTTGGATTCACGAAGAGCTGCTTAAGTTTTGCATTCTTAAAGAGCTACCAAAAGTAATTCTACAGACGGTGTTTGGTCATAGATTTTCTTTACTCGGGCCTTGCATGGAGACCTTGTCTAATTTCAGTTTGTTTGTAATTAGTGAGGTTTTCCAAAGTAGATTAAGGAAATCGACTCAATTTTTAGTTAAATACTGCTTGAATTTCCATTATGAAGTGTTGGATATTGTTGGCCCCTGCATTGTAAGAACTACTATATGAGAGCACTGTAATTTTGGAGCTGGACATCAATAATCAAAGATCGTTTTTAGGATTATTGAGCTGTGTTAAAATGGAAATTTTTTACTTCTCTTTTCTAATTGTTTCTGCTATTTTCCCTGCTGTGCATCTGTTCATCTAATTGTAAATAAAAAATTTTAGATTAAGATTTGTTGTCGAAGCACCTTAAGTCTATCTGCATTTACAATCTTAATGTTTTCTGCTAAAGTCTGATTAAATAATTCTTAACTACTCTTTATTCACTACTGAAACTTACTATTTCTTTAACCTCCTAATTCATACAACTCTAAAGACCCATTTAGCACAATTATCTTTCCTTGTGATGCTCTTGTACATTGATGTGCCAATCCAGCCTTTAATGCTCCCAAACATTGATGAGATGTTTTGATAGTCCCTACAAACCTGCTCAACCAACCAACCCAATCAATCAAAAACATCCAATACTACCATCCATGTAACTAGCCTAAAATCAACATTCCTGATATTAAATATAAATTCAAAATCAAAGATAGAGAGAGCCCTCTCTGATTCTAGGAAGGCTAGTTCCTGGAATCCAAAGTGGTTTCATGTTTCCCTCTATCATTTTCTCTTGCAAATATATAACTTAATGGTGACCATACTGGGGAGTTATTGAAAAGCTTAGTATCTCATCAAAACTTAGAAAGCCCAGTCGAAATAATGTGTGATTTAAGTATTTTCTACAGATTGGTTTTTGTGAAAGTATTCAGCCTGTTTGTGCCTTGGGTCTGAATTCTGGCTTCTAGAAGAATATTTACCAGATCACAACTTGACCCAAATTCCCATGCAATATTTGACAATCCAAATAAAATCCTAAGAAAAAATCCGAGATATGAGAGTCTAACTATTACCAAGCGTCTTCACAAAGCAAGTTCCCTCCGTGAAAACCTTGCAACCTTGCAGGATATCCAATTTGACTTACACTTTGAGTAAACCTTGTTTAGGACCAAATCTCAGAATTGGATAGCCCAGACAATTTTTGATCCATCCATCTTACATCAGAGTCCTATTGGGGAAGCCTCTACCTCCTCTCAAAATGACTCTCAACTTCTCCAACACTTTGAATCCCTTCAAGGTCTAGTAACAGAGCTCACCTTAGTTATTGATGATGCTTATCTTCAACAGTATGTAGAATTATCAGCTTTGACTGCAAAAAATCCTTATGTTATTTCTAAGTCTTATCATTCTCAGTCAAATTTCTCAAATGTATCTACAGCTCCTACCATTTCCTTGAACCTTTCCCACCAGAGTGCCCAAACCTCCACTCATACACCCACTATCCATCTTCCTCCACTTAACACTCCACCTCCCTTGGTCAACCCTCCTATTATTAACCTCCCTTTGGTTCCCCCACCACCAATCATGGCCACCTGGTTTTCTCCATTGGTGTTACCTCAACCTTTGGGGCCTTTGCCACAATATTATCAGTCGAAAATTCCCCTATTTGATGAAAATGGTTCTGCAACTTCTCAACAACATGTGGATAAAATGAATGACTATTTGGACCATCAAGAGATAGAAGATGAAACTATTAAGTTGAGGATGTTTTCCCAAAGCTTTGGGGGGAGAATTCAGAAAGTGTTTTAAAGGCTTGACCCCTAATAGTATACATGACCTCCTTGCCCTTCACCAGCTATTCATAAACAAATGGGAAGTTAAGAAAAATCCTCTCCAAATATTTTCAGATATGAAAACATCAAGATAAATGTTGGAGAGAGTTTCCAAGATTATTGTACTAGGTTAAGTAGTGTATACAATGCCCTCCATCCTCACATGAAACCACCACAAGGTTTAGACCTAATGAAATTTCTAGATGGTTTCGACCCATAGATGGCTTATCAATTGAGAGAAATATATCCTCCTACATTAGAAGACATGAAAAGGGGTGCATTAAGTGTGGAAGAAAATACAATTTCAAAAAGGGCTAGAATGAGAAATGAGAAGAGAGTCACTATTAGGGAAGAGCCTACAGCCTCCACATATAATTCTAAGATTGATAGCCTAGTTAGAACCATGGAGAGGATGATGGAGAGGATCGACCTGAACGAGAGAACTATCCCTAGGGAAAATTAGCGAGCTCCTCAAAATAGAAACCAAAGCTTCAAAAGAAACCCCCCTCAAATAAGACAGAGAGAACAAAGAGAACCTAACCAGCAAATTAGGCCTCCATTCCAAGAAAATTATGCTGATGAAGATGAGGGGGTGGTTGAAGAACTAGAAGAAAATCATATTACTCTAATGGGAATTAATAATGAAGATATTTTTTTCATCATCAAAGAAGAACAATATATATTTTCTTTGACTCAAACTGAAGTAGAATTTGAAGAGCCTGAAGATAATAAATAAGGGTTCGAGAATGCCATCATGGAAATGCATAGACAATATAACGTCCGAAGCAAGAGAAATTCAGATATTCCCAAGAGAAAGAATTATGAAAATAGTGTTATAAAGGACCCTGAAGCTGATCCCAAGAAAACAGCAGAGGGTTCAAAAAAAAGTACTAAAACCCTTAAAAGAATGATCTAGAAAGTAGCACTAGTAGACCAGCGGTCAGCCCCAGCAAAACTATTCTAGGTGATATCCCTAATACAGGTCAACAATTTGAAGTTGCTGTAAAAATAGTGCTTGAGAAGAATGATTCAAATTTTCCAAAAACATAGACACCATTCAGCATTGAGAATGAAATTGCCAACATAAGAAACTTTGTCCCTCTCGTTGAATTGCTTAACCTAGATGTTTGTAGGTCCTATTGTGGCTCATTTGCATTTTCCTTTATTTTATTTTCAAAAACACAAAAAAAACATATATGATAAAATGAAAATCCTTCGTATGTGTGAAATAATTTCATATTCGCATATTTACCAATTAATATGTTTTCAGAGCATGTGAAGGTGGGACCAAGTGTTCCAACTTACACCTGTGTAAGTTGGCAGGCGAGATTAAAGCTAGTTTCATTTGATATAGATCAGCGGGAACCCACAGGCAGAAATAACCCGTAGGTTAGTAGAGGAGGTGGCCCCGCAGTTGACCCCACTGAGTACTAGCAGACCAAGAATTAACAATTTTCATCCACTACAGGGGCAAGACCCCGATGAATGTTCCGTACCCCTGAGCACCCTAGCAGTGACGTATGCATCCAATTGGTGATCTTTCATCTGTCATGTCATATGTACCATTCCTTATCCATTTAAGCATTAATTCAAAATTAATGTGTGAACTTTGTGCCATCTATTTAAAGGTTCAAGTCTTTTTTTCTCCTATTAGTCTCTCATTCTCAGTCATCCATGAAGTCATCATATTCATTCTACTTGCTTATCTCCGCATACCATTTTCTACCACCCTGCATTATTCCATGACTAGGAAATATTCCTTTCCCAAGTCTTCCATCCATATCCCTCTCATGGATACTGAGAAATATATTAGGGATGTCTTTTGCACCATTGAGTAGTTTCCCTTCTACCAGCAAATTATCTTGAGTGAGAAAACTTGCCCCACCTATTCAGCCATGGCCAATTCTGGTGTTTTCTTTGCATGCATCCCCAAAACATATCTTTTTTCCTAAATTTGTGTGTTTGTTAGTGTCTGCGCTATATACAGGTAGATGTTTTGTGATGAATTTCTTAGGGGAAAATTTCCTTAAGGTTTCAACCTAGTTAATTCGTCATGCCCTGTGTTATCCTGAGTCTAAGTCTTATGTCTAGTTCACTGATGAATCATTGGTATCATTCTATGATAATCTTGCAGGACATGAGTTTACCTAGGTCATATCCTTTTTGAAGCCGGATATGAAGCAATTTTCAGTAGATAATAAAGAATTCATGTTAGAGATTTTTGATGCAGAAGTCAGGCCAGTGCTACAATATCTATCAAAGATACTTGGAAAATAATATGATGCTCAAATTGACAGGTAAGTGTTGGGATTGTTTTCCATGATGATGGAGCCTAAAGTAGTGTTGGATATTCCTTCTTACTGGCAAGAGGCTTTTAACACTCAGCTCATGAGTTGGTCCGTCACCGGGTCCTTCAGGCTCCCTTCACTTATCACTTATATATTTTTGTATCAAAATGTAGAACGTTTTTTACATTTGGGACTGAACATAATGGATTCAAATAAGAAAATATAGTCAGTAGTTTTCTAGATTGACATAGTAAGAAATGAACGAGATGAGGGAGGGGTGTTTTATTTTGCTACTTATTTCATGCCAATTTCTTATAAGGTTTTGAATGGGGTTCCTCCTCCATGTTTCTTGCCAAAAGCTCAGGAGTTCCTTCAGTTAAACAATAATTGTAAATTTGGGGATTGGTTTGTATATGAAGATCATTCAGAAATTAGATTATATGGAGCTGGGATGGAACATCATAGATTGTTGATTTTTGTCCCTATGAGTTTGTTTGCATTGGAATTTATTAGAAAAAGTCTGAATGTAAATCAAGTTCATTTTGTTCCAATGTAGAAGGGCCATTTTTTTAAGTTTCCTATGTCTGTGGGTCCATTTATAGTAAATATGAGGCAAGCATTTAATGAAGCTAACAGGATGTTAGAAGGTACGCACTTGTTTCTACGAGAGAAATGGGCCTATGATCCTCACAAGGTAATCTCTAACATAAGGGTTGGAAATGGCTATTATTCTTTCATTCATGACAGTAAGCCTAAATTAGAAAAGTTGGCTAATAAAAGTTTTACAGACTCTGTTAGTTCCAACATACAAACTCCCATCATTTCTGAAAAATTGAGCAAAAGAAGTAAAGAGACAGTTGTTGATTCTGAAGATGAGGAACAAATATCTAAGAAGAGGGAAATATTGACTGAAGAAATACCAATCACTCAGCCTAGTTTCCTCCTTCACTTAGGATATGATCAGAATGTACTAGCTTCACCTACAAGACATGGAGATTACTCCTAACCAAAATATGAAAGCTATTATGGAAGAGAAAGATGAGTATCAGATTACTCCTAACCAAACTATATTATTTAATGCCATGGACTTAGAAAAGGATGAATTTAAAATTTCTTTTTCTCACCCATTTGAAATGACTATAGGGTCATCAAGTAGTTTTAAAACTGTTAATTTGACTCTTGATGTGAAGAAAATTCCATTACTTGATCAAGTTAATTTACATATGCAGATAGGGAAATTGATTGTTAATGATCTAACCAAGTCCAATGCAGCTGCTCAAAAGGCAGAACATATGCTAGGAAAAGTGATCAAGAAGTTGAAATTAGAAAATGCTAATTCTAGGGCTATATCAACTCAAAATGAAGAGTTGAAGAAGATAATTGTAAAGATTTAGGTGAATCTAATGATAAGTCGGTTGTACAAAAAAATTTCTGATCTTGAGTCAGATAAATGTCTTTGAAGAAGAAATTAAAGTTTCCCATTGGAGAGCACTCAATGGCAACTGATAGCAGAGGGTAGAGAATGAGAAAGAAAATGTTTTACTATAACAAGCATTTACAAAAAGGAGGAGATATCTAAGTTAAAAGAATTAAATAATAACTTGCAGACTCAAATTTGATTCTCATTCTTGTTCTATAGTCATGTCATCTGAAATGATGATCCAACATCAAGAATATCCTAGTTGAATACGGATTTGAAGATGGCGGAAAATGACTCAGAAGGCTCGGAGCGACTTGGAGACGACAAAGATAATGCGAGGCTCAAGAGGGAGAAGTTAATAAGTACATATCAGATTTTCGAGATAGCCAATAATGAGATCAAGAGTTTAAAGAAATTTTTTTAAGGAAATATAACTCGGTCAGCAAAAGACATTGTATGGAATGAGACCATTGAAGCAAAGAAAACATATTGGGAGTCACGACAATAGTGTCGGAGGGAAAAAAACATTATCGGAGATTTAGAGGAAAAGGTTATAGCGGATAAACGAGAAGACTCTTAACGGTACTTATGCACAAGAAGTTCATTTAATTCATCAATTCTCAAACGGATCAAGAGTTGGAATAAAATGAAATTAAAGACGAGGACATCATGTGTGTCTAGAGATTAATAAGTTGATTGTAAAAAATGCTTACGGAAGTCGGCGGAGAATAATTTGGTAAGTTAAACAAGCTAAACGGGTTTGATAACATATTCGGCAAGGAGCTAGAAGCGAGTTGCCTTCATTTTGAGATCTCAAATGAATTATTTTATCATGGGATTACTATGAGCCAGCTGATAGTGCTAACGAAGAGTAAAGTGATAATATCCATGAGAATGCCGCTATCTGAGAAAGGAGCTACAATTTTTAATTTCTTGCAAAGGATTTTTTCAATTTCTTTGGATGGTAAAGACTTTGTTCACGGAACGACCTACTTTCAGCGGTCAGCATTTTGGCTAGAATATCATAAATTGATCAATTCTCCAAAAAATAGAATTGAGATATGAAGATGCGAGCATGGATGATTGATCCATGGTGACACCTCGGTGTCAAAGAAGGACACATCAACCAAATCCGTAGAATATAGTGGCATCCGATCGGAATTCAAATTCAACAAATAGATTGAAGCTTTAGTTTTAGTTATCTTTTTAAAAGATCCATATTGTAATAGAAGTTTTTAATTGCCATGTAATAGATAGTTTGTCGATTTTAGGTAGTTAAAACGATTACAAATGATTTTTTCAACGATTACAAGCACTTTGCATTATGTTTAAAGTAATGAAAAAAGAAAAGGGTTCCGAGTTTTGGACCTCACAGATGACCATAAATTTTATGCTGAATTTTCTAAAAGTTAATGAAAGAAGATCAAGTTTCTTGCACACATTGTTGATGTTGATGCGTTTTTCAGTGTCATCATATGTTTGTTCTTCTATGAATGAGGTGAAGTAATGTAGTTGTGGGTCTCTTTTTACATTTTTGTAAGTGAGAGTTAAATTTCCTTAATGTGCACTCCTTCACTCCAACTATTTTCTCTCCATAAAGTTTCTTTTGAGATTTAAAGTGATATATGATTATGTTATTGTATATCATTTTGAGTTTCCTTTCCCTTTTCTTCCTTCCATTTCAATGAATATCAGCAGATAATGGCATTGTGAAAGGTTTCATTATAGCAGTTACTAAGGGTTATAAATAATTAATTTCCAAAGGTGTTAAATAAATACCATACGTATATTAATTTTGTGACATACATTTATAAATGTATTGAACCTTGATTCCTTACCACAACCAAGGGATTGTTTCTTGAGATACAAACTTTTTTGGCGCCACTTCGGGAACGAAAAGCTTGATTCATTTCCTAGGTTTTCTTTCTATTTCCTACGGTTGTTCAATGAGGAGGAAGTATTTGGTTATGTTTATTCTTCTCAAAATTCTAGCTTTCAAAGGCCACACAAGGTCGGATACCTCGCCACGAAATTTCCTACTTTTTCAAATCCCGGAAAATTGGTTTCTAAAAATGCTCAAACACAAAACCCCTTCAACTTTGATCCTACATTGTCTACTCAGGAAGCAGTTCTCATAATCCCTTATTTGAAGATATTTCCAAGGGAACTCTCTTTCTTTGAACAATATTCTCCTTCCACACCCACTCATTTTCAAGAACCCAAGTTAGAATAACATTCTTTCGAAGTCTGTTTCTTTTAGCTTTACACAAGCTCAGCAAATATAATTGTTGGTTCTTCATCGTTCATCAACCCACTCCCATCGAGCCTTCTCACCATTAATTTACTTTCACGATTGGGTTCATCAACCTCAACCACCCAAGGAACAATTAGTGTCAATATGGCGGCAGAGCTTTCTTAATGAATAGATATGCACCTTTAAATCTTCCACAACCGATGAATGACATGCCTCAAAGAATACCTCAAATTACTTCCTCGTTTTGCGGAAGATGCGGTAAGCTAACGAACAACACTTACCTTTTTTGTACTTTTGCAGAAAAATTTAAATGTTGAACATCTCGACGTTGTGATGAGACTATTTGTGCGGTCTTTAAATGGAGAGGCTAGAAAATGGTTTAAAATTTTACGAATGATTCGATAAATAAACTGGGATGAGTTGGAAACTCAATTTACTTGGATATGGGGAGAAAAAAAGAGATGTGGTTACTCATTTACATAGTTTAATGCAATTAAAATAAAACGATGAATACATTTAAAGTTTATGAGATTTGACAAAGCGCATGCAATATTTTACTGTGAAAATGAAGCCTTTGTTGGAGAAAAGGTAGTTTTTGCGGGGCTTTTGGAAAGTGACAGTTTTACATTGAGAGAAAGAAAACTAACTCTCGAACAAATACATACTAATGCATTGAAGTTGAGGCTAACATAGCGTAGCTAGAAAAATTGAAAGACGGTCGAGGTCAAGATAAGGGAAAAAGAAGAATCACCACGGATCAAAGAATTGATGATATGACAAAGGTGATCAAAAATTTGTCAAACAAGCTAGTGAATATGGAGTTAGAGGTAAGAACTCCCAAATACCTGCACAACAAAATAGAGGAGGATTCAATCCTCAGTTCAGAAAACAACCCCTACAAATTTTGCAAGGAAGAGAATAGATCAAGACCAAGTTCAAGCACCATTGTATATTGAGCTTAACTTTGCATAGTCGATGAAGATTATTAGAAATAGCTGAAAGATCAGGAAATATTTGTTATATACATAAGAAGATGAATAAGAGAAGAATTTGAAGGAGAATATGTTGAAGTAGAGGTGTCTTTTGATCGGGATGAGATGGATGAGTATTGTGGGAAATTCTGATTTTTATGCAATTTGAGTTGCATAAGAAGTATGATTTGAGATCTGAAAAAGATCAGGGTACAAGATGATGAAGGTGAACAACAAGATTATGTTCCTTCTCCGATGGCGACTCCACCACAAAATAACTCGATAACACGAGCGAGACAAAACCTTTGTGAATTGATGAAAAGAACAAAATTACCCAACAAAATTTGAGATCACTTCAAGAAAATCTATTGATAATAATATTTTGGAGAAGGTAGCTATTGTGCACCGAATAGGTTTCAAATCCTAGAAGAATTGAAGAAGAACTTTGATAATAATGTCAAGCAAATTCAAGCTTTCGATCTATAAAAATAGGCTGGAGAAAGGTTAAAAGATTCATTTCTCTCCTTGAATTAGCTAAGACACCAAGTTACAAAAAATAAATTTGAATTCATTAATCTCTCACAGTTGAAGACATAGGTGATCTTTTGTAAATTTGTAAGAATAAAATCCGGTAGTCACTTTTGGTCCTCACGTCAAAGTAGATTCTTTTGTTCCTCCGTTTTACATTTCATTGCTTCTTCATGATTTTCTCCTCCACAATTGCATGTTAGACTGCGGTGCTTCTCACAACCTTATGCCATTGTTTGTTATGAAATAATTGAATCTATAGATCACTAAACCATACGGATACATACTCTTTTGAATCTAAGAGGGTGAAGTGTATTGGGCTCATTAAAGACGTACTAGTATCTTTGGCTCAAATTATAGTGAAGAGTATTATGATGGATGTAGTGGTTCTTGATATTCAGTGAGATTTGAGATGCTCTTGTCTAGATCTTGGGGAGAAAAGTTGGGAGGAGTTTTAAAAGCTGGACTTCAATTATGCTATCATTCCTATTTCGATGAGAAGAAAGAGTTGTATAGAAAAGCAAAATTTGTGAAAACTACCACAAAAGAAATATGCAAGCAATTCCACTGGGGAAAAGACCAAAGAAATTCATGTTGAAGCCCCTATGTTACTGATATAGTCCCTTATCATTGTTAGTATAACCCGCTTGTTATTTACCCTGTAACCCCCATATTGTTATTATTATGCCCTTAAATTATTATTGTTAGGTTGGATAGGATTACATTGTGGCCCCACTAGGATTACATTGTGGCCTATGGATATATATATAAAGGAGGGATTTTTTCATTTGTATCATCGAAATTATTCATTTATGTAATGTATTGGAGGTTTCCCCTTCGAAATGGCTGATTTCTAAAGGCGTTGATCTCTCTTTTATTCTATTTTTTGGAGTTGGTTTCACAACATTTGGTATCGAGCTTTGGATTCTGGGGTTTCAGCACTTAAGCAGTTCATCATGGAATTTTCGCTATAATTTTTTCTATGAAGGTTAAAAAGCTGAAATTGTTAGAGCACGAAGACGAAATGCGAACATCGTCACAAAATTTCGGAGCTTGGTTCGCAATATCCTTGGAGATATCGTCTGTGGAGATTGAGGATTTTTCAGGCTCTCGAATTTTATCTCAAGGTGATCATGGGAAAATCTTCGCAATTCTCTCTGCGAGCATCGAGATTGGAATGCTATTAAAGTGGCAGCAAGTACACAGACTTTAGTTTATGTTCTATCAATTTCAAAGGCGAGCAGGGAAACGGTGACACGTGGAAAGTCATGCAAGTGCGCTCGGGCGAACTAGTCATAATTAGGTCATTGTGGGAGATTGGACATAACTTTCATGGTATCAAAATCGAGGGTTAGACCTATGGCATTAAAAGCTTGAGAGGGCTACTATAGGGCCAAATTTTAGATATTGGGGTTTTAAATTCTGAGAGATAATTTGGTTTCAATATCGAGCTCCTCAAAAAAATGTGTGTATTTTTGTTTTCAAATTGCATAAGTCTTGTTTGAAAAATCGGTTTTAAGTGATTCCAGGCCTATTGAGAATATATATCGGTATTGGGTTCTAAAATGCCTCTAAAAGAATTCAAAACTCATTAGACTATCGGTGCTCTCATATGGCTCATGAAGATGAAGAATTACAACATGATCTATCAAAATTACAATAGCAAGTGCACCAAAATTGCTCTCGCAAAGAAGAAACAAAAAATGAAATGAAAGGCTTGAAGAAAGGTGTGGAAGTGAAGATGGATGGTTTGAAGAATAATATGGATGGTTTGAAGAAAGGCGTGGAAACTAAGATGAATGGCATGGAAGCTACGATGGATGGTGTTGAAGTCCTGTGATTTAGGTACAGTTAGAAGAGAAAACCAAATGACAAGGCAACATATAAACCAAGATTTAGAGCTCTAGGATCTAGCCCTTCTAGTCTCGAAAGGATCTCTCAATATTTTTGTATGGATATAATTTTATGCTTTTAAGAGGTTGATTTTAGGCTAGTTATGAGAGTACAGAATTTTTGTTTGTTGGTTAGACATAGATAATCTAGGCAACATAGATAGAGTGTGAAAATCTACAAGCCATTGGGCAATGGAGTCATGTGGAAGTCTAAAAAGTTAGATTGTTGAATTTGGGGAACAAGGAGCAAATATAACTTAGTTCGTGGATCTATGTGATCATATAGGTGGGATGAGATGAACATCAAGGATTTGGAGGGAAAATTAGAACTTTAAGGGCTGTAAGACTCCTTAATCATGCATACTTTTCAATGAGGACTTGCAACCTATCTAAAAATAAAGAAAATATTCAATAGCGGGGCTAACCATGAATCCTACCAACATACTTTATGCAAATAACATTAAACAAGACGAAATTTTTAAGTAAGACAAGAGAAGGAGAGGAACACTCTTGTTTCTTCTAATTGTTATAGGGAGTTAGAAAACATGTAAGAAACACAATAATTGCATCCATTAGAAGACACCTAAGCATCTAAGGCGCAATTATAAAGACCTTCAAATATGACTATCTCAGCAAGAAACGAGATAAAATCGGGCCAAATCCTCTCTTGTAAGACTCTGGAACAATAAATTTTGAAGGATATTTCAGAAATAGCTTTCGAGAGGCGACAACGGACGAGGAAAACCATAATTCAACCTTGACACCAATGTTTGAACTATTCTAAAATAAACAAGCTTAAGGGTTGAAAAGTAGTCAAACTACTAAATAAAACCTTCGACCTATGTAAAAACATAAAGGCGATGAAGAGTAAGCAGACCTAACGTGCTTCTGGAGACAATTTCTTGGCCTAATATTTTTACTCTACGTAAGCAAAGCATAATGGAACAAAGTGAAAAACGAGAAATAACATTAAAAAATATAGAGTACTTCACAAAACCGAGGCTCGGGGAGATCCCGATGGTCTAGCCTCCTTCATCAGCGAGAAAAGCAAAGACATCCACACTTCTTCAAAACACCGCGGTAGTCTATGTATTACTTCGAATTCATCAAGTGCCAACCTTTTACAATGAGAGTTCAAATAGGATTTATAGGTGCATGGGAAGGAGAGGTGATGGAGATGGCCTTAATGGTTAATTAAAATAGAGGAGAAAAACATTCGAATGCCGTGTGCCATAAATATTATTAAATTCTTGCCCATTCTAGTAATTCTTGTAGACTTTGAGGCCTAATTGACGGGATGGTAATAACTCAAAAGAGTGTCTTTGTAGAGAAGTCCTGCGAAAATTTCTGCTATCTTGTCTTTTCTTACGGTACAAGTAAAACGGGCAGGTATAGGTTTGAGACCACCCATAACTTTACAATACTTCCCTAACGGTTTTAAAGAGGTTCTATCGGCATAATACTTGTCAAGGTATCTTTAGTCACGGGAGGAGTAAATAGCTTCAGCGATGTGTCATTTGAAGCTTTCCTTTCTTTGATTTGTCCACCTTTGTCATCTAACCCCAATCGCTTTGAGCATGTTTTATCTTTGACTGCAAGTTAAGCTTTTAAATTCACGAGTTATACCTTAATCATTGTGCTTTAATCCTTATCGATATTCACTTTAACTGCGTGAGCGTACGGTGTTTCTTCTATGCACTAGAGGGTTTGATTTAATCAATGTCCATAAGAATTGATTAAACTTTGAAATTCAACCCTCATCCCTCGCCTTGTTCCTTGGCTATGGAGAACCTTTAACACCATTAGCCACAAAACTGCAAAACGAACAAAGGCGGTTATAAAATCCTACGGGTGTGTGGATCGGCTTCTTGAGCTCTAGCGGAGGCGGAGGAGTGATTACGGAGAAAGTGTATGCGGCGAGAGATGAGCTTCAATGGTGGAAACACCGAAACTGGGGTTTGAGTGAGGTTTCGGGGCGCGAAGAACAAGGTGGCGGTATTGGAAAGCGCGCGGTTTTCACGTAAGTGCAGGAGGTAAGTTGTAATGAGCGAAACGCGATACATGTTTTTAGATGACGTGTGTCTGGCGAAAACCGCCTATTTCGTGTTGAAAACGAAGAGCGATCAATTTTATTTTTGAAATGAACGTGAAAATGGTTTTGGACCATTCGATGCAGGGGGGGGGCTAGATCATGTGGTGGAGATTTGAAGGAGCTTAGGTGGAAAGGCCTAACGTGGTTGGGTGGGACCGGCGGAATATGGAAAAATTGAAGAAAATACATATAAAAGTGGTCATGGGTGGAAGAGGAGGTGAATTAATGTGGTGCGTTGGATCGGTGGGGTGGACGGTCGGGATTCATTTTCGACGGATAGGCGATAGGAGAGCGGAAGATGCAGGAACAAGACTTTTGGAATTTGCAATGGCCGATGGGCGATGGGAAAGGTAATGAGATGGACAAAGGGCCCAGTAGGATCGAGTTCGGATCAACGGCTAAGTTCGTTCGGGGCATTGCGCATCGGCGGCAAAAGAAGTGCAGGGATGAGCTTTTGGGCTGCACGATGTGCGATAGAGCGAAGACGATGGAGCGATGGAGTGATGTGCGTGTAGCCGATGGAGCGATGGAGGATGTGCCGATGCGGTTGAGGTACGAGGGCCAAGTCGATCTGGGGAAGATCGACGGTCTAAGGAAGATACGACGGTCGAGGATTTAATCGGCGGAGATCCATCGGAGGGAGATCATCGGCGGGGGGACTTGCAAAGATCGAGACGACCATCGGATCTTTGGGGAATGGATTACGGAGATTGAATCGGGGATTTCATCCATCGACGAAGCGAGAGGTGGGGACAAGGAAGAATCGTTGATGGGCAAGGGTCATCGGATCGGAGGCAAGATCGGCTTCGGTGGGATTTAGATCGGGGTATCGCATATCGGCGGCACGAGAGGTCGGGGGGACAAAGGAGCTGGGATTCCAGAAGCGTGATGGAGGGGAACAGCCGACGATCCAGGTCGGGATAGAGATCGATGGTGGAGATCAAATCATAGGTGAAACCATCACACGAAGAAAAATAAATATACAAAGGAAAAAGGGGAGGCGGAAGACCTGGATGTGGCGAAAATGAGCTAAAGACTCATAGCGGGTAATTCGCGGTCATGGTTATATGGAGAAAAGGGGTGAGAACTAAGCTTTGCGGGGCTTAAATCTGTTTATATGAAAATGATCTGATTTAAAGGCCAAAATTGGTGCACGAGGGGCTTTTAAATTTTTGATAGAGTAAAGGAAAGGGTTTTAAAACCAAACAAAGGGGATTCACATGGTTTTGAAATTTTGGAGGAGTGAAGGATAAATGAGGGGAGAAATGAGTGATATATGAAGGGAATTATGAGGGATAAAATGGAGGAATGAAATGATGGAGATGAGTCTTTGAAAAAACGAGTTTTCTCTTTGGAAAAAGCGAGTTTTGAAGTGAAAACATCGGTGAAGGTAGGTTCCTTTGGACGGAAAACATCCGAACCGAGAACTAACATGTTAACTTATTTGTTTTCTTGAGCTGTTGATGTCATCACTAGGTATAACGAAATTATAGATGGCTAACGATTTAGCTCCACTTGGGGAGGGACATCTTGCCCTTTAGCCAGGACCCGATTACCTTGTCCATTGGGTAGAATTTCTTTGTCTTCTTGCTGATTTTCTTTGCATTTTGACAATTCTTCAGTGACACCCAACATGAAAAACTCCTTAAGACAACACCTCTACCTACCCACACTACTTGTCCTAGCATTTTCTTCTCTTGAGTGCACTTGAGCCCGGCATCTCTTTTACATATTCTTTTGAAAACGGGGAAGGTTAAACTATCTAATGCTACCCTTATTTCTTCAAGAGTCCAGTTCATAGGTTTGACTCTAAAGCTTCTCTACCTAATCTAGTATCAACCAAGATTAAATTGTTTGGTAGTCTGCATTCTCTACATTCTAAAACGAAAATTTAAACACGGTAAAATCAAGATTAGGCCACATACGGTTGCTATGGTGTCTATGGCTATATGCTTACAAGTGCACATAGACTTTTATTTCTATGAGAAAATTAAAACAAAAATATGAAGGCTTAATATCTGAAAATTATAAACATCCTTCTATTCTTTTTCAGCTCGATTTTGATCCTTTTGAGTTGTCCTCTTCTTCTTTACATGGTTCAAGTTTTTGGCTTTGTTAGAACCCGGTATTCTTTGTATATTTGGCTCGGAGTTTTGATACGATTAGAGCCATTCTTTTTCTTTCTTTTCTTTGGTTCATATTTTGAGCATGTTTTAACCATTTCTTTCTTCTATCCTAATCTATGCGATAAGCCAAGATTAAGCAGGTTTGGAAAATCTTCTTCACTAACCTATCGACAATAAATTGAAATCTATCTAGTCATGATTAGGTTGTACGACTAAATAAATTACTCTTTCAAGTAGTGGCATTTAGGCTAGCACTTTCATATTTTTCTCTTTTTCGATATGGGACTATACCTTTCTTCTTTTTCATCGCCTCTTTTCTCTTTTTCTATTGTTTTTGTATTATGTTTATTTTATTTTTTTATTTTTATAATGCAATGGTATGTACAATGGATGAAAAAAACTCTTAAGCTAAGATTATTGACGAAATAGTGTTTGAGCATCCTTTGCCATTGACACTGACCTCAAACACTTCTCCATTCATCTCCTAACGAGAAAAAATGCATTTTGGCCCCTTATGGAATGAATAATGTGGGGCCCTTCCACTGGAATTTTCGAATTTACCATGTTTCCTTTCTCTTCACCTTCTAAGAATCATTTTAGAACTACATTTCCAACTTGAAGTCATTTTCTTTGGTCACTTCTATCAAATAATTTCTTGATTCCTTCTTGGACTACTTATGTCCATTTATATACTTCCTCTCTTGTCTGTTGCAAATGAATGGTCGATTGATTCTCCGCTTGCATGTCATTTTCTTAAACTTGGACCTCTTGAAGGAGTTTCATGGTGAACTCTAGAGATGTTGGGAAGATTGCATCCATGCATAAACCAGGCGATGAGGAGACATGTCGATGGAATTTTTAGTAGTCGGTCTATCGGCCAAGAGGCATGGACAAGCTTACCATGCCAAGATTGTTGATTCTATTCCAACAATTTTTTGATGATATTAACGAGGCTTTTGTTGGAGGACCATTTCATCGTTCCTTGGGGGTAATGGCGGTATAATGGCCTAAATTTGATCTGATATTTATGGCAAAAATATACCATCCTCTTGGACATGAAAGGCGGCCGACATTTTACGCGTGATTATTTTCCTAGGACAACCAAATACGGATAGTATGTTATTGGCTTGAGAATTTGATGATAATGATCGATAGCATTCCTGGTAGGTATGGCCTCTATCCATTTGGTAAAATAATCGTTAGCCATGAGGATCCATTTTGTGTTGGTGAGGATGATGGGTGAATTTCCCCATTGAATTCCAAACCCGATTGTTGAAAGGAGTCTCAACAGCGATAGGATGCAAGGTAGTGGTAAGATTTTGTTCTGCCATCAAATATTTGGCAATTGTGGCAAGACATAACTAACCTGGGTGTCACGGGAAGAGGGTGGGCCAATAGTATCCATACTTGAGGATCTTATTTGTTGTAGCCTTCTAGTTAAGATGCCCTCCATTCTCCTCATGTAGCTCATGCATGATTTTCTGCATCAACATTAAGTAAACATTTAAGTAAAATCCCCATGACATTCCAATAAAAAACACCATCTAATATACAATAATTTAAAGCCTTTTGTTTGACAAATCTAGCTTTTTGTTTTTGACAAAGAGGAGGAGCATTCAGATAAAGCAACACATATATGATGCTAAGCCCATGCAGAAGAGTTCATGAATGCTTCTTCGATGGATAGTGTTGTGCATTCTTCTATCTCTTCCAAAGCATCAACCATGTTCATATCTAAAGCTTGGAAGTTTGACTTGACCATGAGTTTAGCTAATCCTACCCTTTGGTGAGTTTTAATTGAGTCTAATCTCTAAGTCATATTCTAGAATAGTGGCAATCTATTTTCCCCTTTTACAATCGAAGTTGACTTGAATATCTTTGACTACGATTGTGTGGCACAAAGGAAATGATATGTGAATGTAAAATGTACACTCTAAAAGTCCTTTAATTCCTTTACCGGTGCTAAGGGTTGCTTCTCAGGTGATATTATATTTGAGTGGAGCATCCTCTCAAAACACTAAGAAAGATATTGATTGTTCTGCCCCATCTTTATTATTTTTCAATAATACGCCTTTATGAGTAATAATTAAAGAGAAGATATAGAAATATTTGGTGAAATCGGGACTAGCTGAGAACCGGTGTTTGAGTGGCAAGGGCTTGTTTGATTCAAATAAATTCTTCAGATTTCATTTTCCATTTAACACTGCTTCTTTTCTAAGCATATTAGTGATGTTTCTTAACATTTCAGCCAGGTTAGAATGAACCTCCTTAAAAAAATTATCTTTCCGTGAAAGGCACGCAATTCTTTGGTTTCTTTGGTGGCTGATATTGTGCCATCAATCCTTTAGGGTCTAATTTGATCCCTTCTTAGGAGATTATGTGACCAAGAAGCTTTCCTTCTTGGAGGCCAAGTATCTTTGGATTACGAAGACAAGCCAAACCTGCCATTTCTGGCTTAAATGGATCACGGTGCCTTCATGATTTTAGGAAAACTGATATATCATCCCAAGGTAAATTATTATAAAATAGCCTATGTCCTACGAGAAGGCTATATTAAACCCTACGGAAAGTGGCCCCTACATTCATCAAACCAAATGGTATTTTGACACCACATGAATGATCCCCAGTATTAATTTTATGTTGATCACACAGGAGTACCAAAACCTAATTGTAACCTAAGAACCATCCAACAATGATATTCTTTTGGGCCAACCACCCCATGCGAATTATGTGATCCATCTTAGGCATGGGTAAATTGTATCTTTAAGGCTCTATTTAGATTCCTAAGAAGTCAATACACGCTTTAATTTCCCTTGTCTTCTTCTGAGACTAACTAGGTTGGAAACCCATTACGAGTATACGAAGGGAACTAGGATCTGACGTTGTACATTTTCCTAATCTCTTTCTCTACCGAAAAGGTAATAAAATGGGGTTTATCCTTCTTAGTTTCTATTTGAAAGGCTTCTAATTTTCCTTAAGATGGATTTTATGTGGATGATGCTAGTATCATAAGATTTTTTAGATCTTTATAGTCCCATGCAAACACATCTCACAATTCTTTGAAAAGCGCTATGTCTTGCTATTTGACATGAAGTTTAAGGAGGGTGTTTAAATCTTGATCATTTTGGGTTCAGCGAAGTTTGCTATGTTATTTTCCTCAACCTTAGTTTCTATGAGCTCATTCTCGGTTCTTTGGCCACATGGGTGAAATCGAATAGTTGTTCTAATGGTGCAAAGGCCTTTTGGTATAGTATCACCTTTACATTGTAAAACTTCAAGGTCCTTTTGATGCAGGTTGTCGAGATAACTGCAACTTTAAAAGGTGCTCAAGCTGATTTATATCGTGACGAAGGAGAACTCTATTTCATGGGTTTGTTCCTCATTGCAATAATCCTTTTCATGGTTGAAACTTAGTGTTCTTTGCGGAAAATTCATTCATATTTTAACGAAAATAATTTATGTGTTTATCATTTTCAAACACTTGCCAATAATCTTCATTTTTGAGCACTACTAGTCATTTTTTCATCTTTATATTGAGCGTTCATTTATCTGTGGTATTTGTCGATTCTTTGGCCAGAAAAAACAAGCTCATTAGCTAGATGATTTTGAGCTCTTGGTACGAAAATGAGTTTCATATTTCTCAAAGGTTTTAAGGAGATCAAGGCATTTCTATATTCTCTAAATTACGGGGTTTTTAATTTGAATATTCGCACGATTTGTACGATGATTAACTCGAGTCCTTAGACTTATATCCTCTTGGCCTACAGAGGTCTTTGAGCATGTGTAAGCGGGGATAGGGCTTCGTGATACATAATGTTGTACGTACATGGAAAATCTAGTTTATAGGAGTATCCTTGTTCGTGTTATGTATCCATACACCCATTTTGAAATAGGCACAGCTACAAAGTACATCAAAGCTCATCTTCAGTGTTTCTATCTCATTCTCTTTTTCTTTTTTTGCTGTTAGAGGCTGTGAGATTTGGGGCATTTCGTGGTTGGTGAAAGGCAAATTTAAATGTTACGGTGCACAAATTTCTTGCTTATTTTCCTTTTCTTGTTGGGTTGATTTCATCTTCATTGAATAAGATAAAGTCTAAGTACGAATGTGTGGAATATCACAATGAGTTTTTGGGTTTGTCTTTGCTTTTTTCACCATGTATTTCATGAGGATTCCCTTTATATAATCTTGGTTTGACTAAACACTAGTATGGTGGCATGAGACATATCCATTGAAGGCTCCCATGAACTTTGGCTCCCCATGATCTAGACAAAAGCATGCCATATTTTGGGGGAATGTCGATTGCCACTATCCATCACTAGGCTTTATTGAAGTTTGTGACGGAGTTAACACATAGATCTTTGATTAAACCCAGGAATTTGATCCTTCTTGAATCAAGAGAGTATAAGTCCTTATATGGTCTAGTAATTTACGAGCCTAGGCTTTCCATTATTGCTTTGGGCATGGGTTACATGTGATGCTCTAGAGTCTAGCATGGCATTGTGTAGGGATCTTATCATGTCGTTTGGTCCCCAACATAAAAGGGGGAGGACAGCCCCCTTCTTGGTATTTTCTTCAATTCTATGACCAAACAACGATTCTGGTTTTATCATCGTCGTATTTAAAATATCGGTATCGATGTTTATATTCGAGCTTTCAAAACTAATTTTTGTACATACAGGTTACCGGTTCGGTAGGCATGCTAATTTTGATCTTGGAAATTTCACCTTCGAGGCTGAAAGGAAGTGTCATTTTCGGCATATTCATCTTTTTCGCTTATGTTTCTTTCGGTAGTTTTTGGTACATACCGAGCTTTATTATTAGAATTTGTCGGTTGGGCCCATTTTGATAGGGCCACTAGCGAAGTACTGAGGCGGTCTTCTCCTTTCTTTTTGGTTTTTTGTCTTTATTTAGATCAATTTTCTTGTACAGGTGTTCGTGTTCTTGGCTGTCTTTTTAGGCTGATTTTACGAAGTTTTCTTAACGGCGGTACTAGTGTTTTTGTCATTAGAAATTTATGGGCTCCCTTTGATTCTAAGATTATATTGTTTGTGTACCTCCATGATTGCATTTTCAAATCCCAATCGTAATCTTCGAAGATCTTTATGGTTGTGTTCATTTTTTCGATGAGAAAAATCTTTGTTCTTCCTCGATGAGAAGATATCATCTACGTCATCGGATCTATAAAGTTCACATGATTTTCTTCCAGCCTATCGATTTCACACTTCATCCCTCTTGTTCTACATAGTTTTTTGAAAGGGAGGCCTAATTTGTTGGTCATTGTCTTTATGCCTATCTTGATTGAGATTTCTCCTAGAGTTTGGTTCGATTTTGGTGGTTCCTAATGCAGAATTTTTTTGGATAGCCAACCTCTCCATCATTCTTTCCAACCTATCCGGAGTTCTTGGCTAGATGGTCTAATTTTGAGTCAAACGTGGAAGGTGGAGTGTCTTCCCTATATGTTACTTTCCTTTCAGACCTCATTATATCTATCTTCTAAATCATATTTGCTTCTACACTAAGAGCTCCCTTACGCATGTACAATTCAAGGGATCCCTTTCTCTTAGGCGATAGGCCATTTCGGGATCAAATCCTTTGAAATTTTCCAAAAGTGAGCCTTGTGGAGGTTTCCAAATACGGGGGTAGTGCGTTATAAACACTATTGAATCTAGTGCAATAATTCTAAGCACTTTCCCCAGGGTTTCTTTTGAGGTTGTTTTAATATGAGGTATTTGGAGAGGTTCTTGCTAAGCTCCCATTTGTTTATGAATGTCGATGTAAAGAAGGAGAAGATCATTAATACTATTAGAGTTAAACCTTTAAACCATATCTTGGCTTCTCCTCCTAAACTTTGGGCAAAAATTCTCATCTTAATGGTCTCATCTTCTATTTCCATATAATCAAGAGCATCATTCATTTATACATGTGTTGTTGAGAAGCGACGTTGGATTCACTTCCGGTGAAATGGGGAATTTTGGACTGATATTCATGGGGTAAAGGAACCGGAAGGTTGGGGAAACACTAAGGGAGCATACCATGATGCCATGGCTGGAAAAAATGGGGGGATTTACAAGAGGTGGATTTATAAGAGGGAAAGTGGGCTAAACATGAGTGTTTTGGGTAGCGAGTGTGAATAGGAGTGGAAGAAACACAAGACCAGCAAGTGATGATGATCAAATCTGTTATGGAAGGAGCTGAAATGATGGAGAAAATTTGAGAATCGAGGTGGAGTAGAAGAGTGAAGCTTCTTACTGAGCTGTTGTAAATACGCTGGCTTCAAAATCAGCTTGGTTTAAGTCACTTTGAGACTTATTCCTAAATAGGTTCTTTGTGTGAGGTAATTCAAAGTGAGTATCTTTCAAGGCTGACGAGATTTTCGAGGGACGAGATTTTGTTCTTGGGATGGTCCTACCCGGTAGTTGTTTTTCAGGATCTAGAAGTTTGCCACAAAATCGCTACGGATTGTCAACTATGGTGGGAGGAGATTAGGATACGGATGGGATCGAAGTATGGACCCTATTTGATGCCATATTTAGTTTCCAAAATTTAGAGAAGGTTTGAGCTTTTAGGTCATTTCCTCTCTTAGGTGATTTCTATAGTAGGGGAATACATTTCTAAACTTCCTCACGGTTGAGTAACACAATCCTAGGGAAATGCAGGAGGTGTAGAGGAGTAATAGGCCCTGCGGGGCTAGTGGAGTCGCCGGTGGAAATTTTTAGTTTTTTGAAGGTAAAATGTTTATGGTCCACCACCAATGTTTATTATGAAACCAATGCAGATGTTTTTTGGGGTTTTTCGATTTTTTGTAGTTCTATAGTTGCGAGTGTCCTATCTGTTTCAACACTTAGCTAAGGTGGTGAAATGAACAAAGTCTACTTTCTATGGCTTACTAGGTAAGTTTCTTCGAGTTTTGATAAGGGTCTCTCGAGAATCCCCACAAGGGTTACTTAGATTGCCACTAGCAGCAGACGGGTCCTATCATGATCACCATTGTATTGGTAGTGCTTGAAAGACAAATAATTTCACTTGAATAAACAGAGTGTTTTGTTTAGGGACTTTTACTCAAAAGGTCACCATGATCGCCAAAATGTTTGGGTCTGTGATTTGGGCGATTGGAAAACCAAATGACAAGGAAACATATAAACCAAGCTTTAGAGCTCTAGGATATAGCCCTCCTAGTCTCGAGCGGGAATCTCTCAATATGTGTGTAGGGATATAATTTGATGCTTTTAAGAGGTTGATTTTAGGCTAGTTATGAGGTGCAAATTTGTTTGTTTGTTGGTTAGACATAGATGATCTAGGCGGCATAGATAGAGTGTGAAAATCTACAAGCCATTGGGCAATGAGTCATGTGGAATTATAAAATAGTTCCAATTGATGAATTTGGGGAACCAAAGGGAAAATCTATGTAGTCGATGGATCTATGGGATCATATAGGTGGGATAGAGGTGAACATCAAGGATTTGGAAGGAAAAGTAGAACTTTGAAGTGCAGTAGAATCCTTAATCATGCATACTTTTCAGTGAAGGGACTTGTAACCCTATCTAAACATAAAGAAATATTCAATAGCCGGAGCAACCATGAATCCTACAACATACTTTGTAAAATAAAATCAAACAAGACGGAGACTTTTTAAGTAAGACAAAGAAGGAGAGGAACACTCTATTTCTTCTAATTGTTTCATGAGGTTAGAAAACATATAAAACACAACTAGTGCATCCATTAAAGGTAGAACACCCAAGAATCTAAGAATGCAATTATAAATACCTTCAAATATGACTATCTCAGCAAAAGCAGAGGGTAAGATTGGGACAAATCCACTCTTCCGGTACGGAAAATAACGTTTGAAGGATGATTTCACAAATAGCTTTCGAGAGGCAGCGACGAACGGAAATGAACCATAATTCAACCTTGACACCAACTATTTGAACTATTAAAATAAACAAACTTAAGGTTTTAAAAGCAATCAAACTACTAAATAAAACCTTCTTGATGAAAACATAAAGAAGCGTTGAAGAGTAAACGAGGCCTAACGTGCTTCTAGGAGACATTTCTTAGCCTAGCTTTTTTACTCTCACATAAGCAAAGCATAATGGAACAAAGTGAAAAATAGGAAATAAAATTAACGAATAGAAAGTACTTCACCAAAAACCGAGGCTCGAAGAGGATCAATGGAAGCTTAGCCTCCTTCATCAACAAAAAATAAAGACATCCACCACTTCTTAAAACACCAATTCTTCTTCAAAAACGGTAGTCTGTATTACTTCGAATTAATCAAGTGCCGACCTTTTACAATGAGAGTTCGAATAGGATTTATAGGTGCATGGGAAGGAGAGGTGACGGAGATGGCCTTAATGGTTAATTAAATAGAGGAGAAAAGCATTCGAATGCCCATTAAGCGCCATAAATATTACATTAACTTCTTGCCCATTCTAGTAATTCTGCGTAGACTTTGAGGCCTAGCTGATGAGGCAGTAACTCCAAAGAGTATCTTTATGAAAGTCTTAAAGTACAGCACATGATCTGTCTTTCTTCGGTACAAGTAAAGCAGGACGGTATAGGTTTTGAGACCACCCATACCTTTACAATAAACGCTTAATAGTTTTAAAGAGGTTACTGTCGGCCATATGCTTGTCAAGGTGTCTTTAGTCCTGGGGAGGAGTAAATAGCTTGATTGATGTGTCATTCGAAACTTTCCTTTGCTGATTTGTCGCCTTTTTCATCTAACCTCGATATGGCTTTTGGTGTGTTTTTATCTTTATTTCTGAAGTTAAGATTTTAATATCCTAAGTTATACTAACTATTGCGCTTTAATCCTTATCGATCTTCACTTTAACTGCGCGTACGGTGTTTCTTCTGTCGTTGGAGGGTTTGATTTGTAATCAATGTCCATAAAAATTTGACTAATTTGGGGGTCGACCCTCGACCTCTTGGAGGCTATTTCCTTGGTTGTGGGAGACCTTTAACACCATTAGCCACCATAAAAACCTACAAAACGAACAAAATGGTTATAAAATCCTACGGGTGTGGATCAAGCTGGCAGAAGGCTCTAGCGGAGGTAGAGGAGCAATTGTAAAGAAATTATTGTATGTAGCGGAGATAAAACTGTGTGAAACACGAAACCGGGGTTTGAGTGAGGGGTTTCGGGTGCAAGAAGCAGTGCCAGCGGTATTGGAAAACCGGCGATGGTTTTCACGTAGGAGGTATGGGCGGTAAGTGGTAATGACGGGGGAATGCGATACGTGTTTTGAATTTGACGCGTATCTGGCGAAAACACGCCTATTTCGCATTGAAAACGAGCGATCAATTTTATTTGACGAAATAGGCAATGGTTTTGGACCGTCGATGCGGGGGCTAGATCAACGATGGAGATTTGAAGGAACATAGTGGAAAAGGCCTAGTGTGGTCGGGTGGGACCGGAGGAATATGGAAAATTGAAGAAAATACATATAAAAGTGGTCGGCAATTGAAGAGGAGGTGAATCAATGCGGAGGTTGTTGGATCGATTGATATGGATGGTCGAAGGAGAATTCATTCGACGGATCGATGATTAGCAGAGGAAGCGAGAGGTCACTAACAAGGCTTTTGGAATTTGCGATGGGTGATGGCCAATCGGAAAGGTAATGTGATGGACGGAGCGTAGCATCGGATTCGAGGTCAACGGCTAGGATTCGGTCGAGGCATCGCGTATCGGCGGCGAGGAGGTCGGGGATAAGGCTTTTGGAAATGCGATGTGTCGTAGAGCGAGGAAGCGATGGAGCGATGGGATGTGTTGATGCGATTGTGCGCGGACCATCCGATCTAAGGAAGATAGGAGGTCAAGATTTAATCGGCGGGTGAGTCCATCGAGCGGGATCATTGGCCGAGCCCGATGTGCCAACGGCCGTCGGATCTTTGGGGAATGGACGACAAAGATTGAATTGGGATTCGACCATCGGCGGGTAGAGGGTTTGGGGACAGGGAAAAGGAGATTGATGATGGAGCGAGGGGTCATCGGAGTCGGAGTCGAGATCCGATGGTGGTGATTTAGATCGGGGCATCGCATATCGGTGGCACGAGTCGAGACAAAGGCTGAAGTTGTTGATAGAGATGTGCCGATGCGATGGAGGAGCGATGAACGTCCGTCCCGGGATAGAGATCGACGGTGGAGATCAAATTGTAGGTGAAACCATCGCGCGAGGAGAAAAATAGATGCAAAGGGAAAAAGGGGCGAGAAGCGACCTTCGATAGCGGAAAGGGGCTAGACTCATGGTCGACAATCGCGGGTCCACGTTTATATGGAGAAAGGTCGAGAACTAAGCCGTGGGGCTTAAATCATTTTATATGAAAATGATCGGATTTAAAGCCAGAAATTGGTTTTGAGGGTTTTCTAAGGTTCGTGGAAATGAGAAGGGTTTTAAAACCAAACAAGGGGATTCACATGGTTTTAAAGGGAATTTTGGAGGAAGTGAAGGATAAATGAGGAGAAATGAGTGATATGAAGGGAATTGAGGATAAAATGGAGGAATGAAATGATAGAGATGAGTCTTTGAAAAAAAAAATTCTCTTTGGAAAAAGTAGGATTTTTAAGTGAAAACATTAGTGAAGGTAGTTCATACTGAACAGGAGAGAACAACCAGGCTTAGCAGACTAACATGTTAACTTGAAAATGTTTCTTGAAGGCTACAAACTGATTCAAGCCATCACTAGGTATAATACAAAGTATAGATGGCTAACATGGTATGGAAGGCGGCATGGAAGCTAAGATGGATGACATGGAAGAAAAAAATGAAAGACAACATGGAAAACGCAGAAGAATGATCTAAAAGAAGACATGGAAGGTTTGACAAAGTTGATAGAAGAAATGTTTTCTAATGGCAAAAATATATTAGAGGAAACTCTTGTGATGAGAACAAATAAATCTTAATCAACTGATTTCACTAGCTCTAATGTTGGATGGAAGAACCACCATATTCCAAAGATGGATATGAGGAATTTTGATGGAAAGGATCTAGTAACATGGATACTACAAATGGACACAATATTTTGATCTCAATAATGTGCAAAACACACAAAGGTACACATTTCAACACATTTAGAACAAAAAATACATTTGTAGTATCGATCAGTTTGTCCATAAAAAAATTGTCACTTGGTCAATTTTACGGAGAAATAAATGTACATTGAGGATACAAAAAGCAACACCTTCTTTAGCCAATTGACAAATCTCAAAGAAAAAGGGTTTGGTGGCGGAGCATTGAGGACTTCCAAAAATTGAATATAAGGGTAAACGTATTCCAGGAGGAACACGAGATTGATGTCTTCATAGGAACTTTAAAGGATAGCATCCAACATGAAGCTCGCGTTTGGGAACTGATTCATTGGAAAAGGCATTCAAGTTGGCAGAAAAATTGAATGTAAAATTATGGCGACAAGGAAGCCTACCAATCACATATATAAAGATGGAAGTGTTGCTACTCCTAGACTTCCACAAACTACAAGGTTGACTTTTGACAATTAGAAGAAAAAAGAGAAAAAGGGCTTTGCTACAATTTTGATAGAAAATACACTAAGGTCATAAGTGTGTTGAGAAGAAATTATTTTACATAGATTATGAAGAGGAAGAAAGAAAATGATCAAGAATCTTCAAAAAAGAGGGATATACACCGGGGAACTAACCTAGAAAGGTAAGTCGACCATATCGTGTAATGCATTGGTAGGAATTACCACTCCTCAAACTCTCAAGATAGAAGGACATATCGAAAGAAAAAGGTAATAGTGTTGATTGATTCGGGTAGTACCCATAATTTTATTCATTGGGTATCAGGGTGAATTGTTTCACTTTACCCGGCACGGAATGTCAAGTGATAGTTGCAAGTGGAGGAACTATAAATTGATTTGGAAAATGCCATAATATCAAGCTAACCATGGGGGAATATGTATTGAATAGTCCAATACTTTCCATTCAATGGGAAGTGCGATGTTGTACTAAGTCTGATAGCTACAAAACGGTAGCTTTTAATTTTTAAGGAAATTTTCTTGAAATTTTTTTAAGAAGGAAAGGAAGATGAATTACAAGGTATCGCGGGGAAGCTAGGAAAGATAATAAGCTCTAATTTCATGACAAAGCTTACGAAGAAATAACAACGAAGTAATTGCACAATTATGCTCACTAAGTTCAACATCGAAAATCATCTATTTATGAGATCTCCAAAAGTCTTGGATAATCATTCCCGAGGTGTTTGAAACTCCCAAAGGACTCCCACCTATTCGTGATCATGATAATACTATTCGTTTGATTCTAGGAAGTGTTCCTCCAAACATCAGGCCTTAGGATAACCCATGTCCAAAGAAGCGAAATTGAACATATGATTGAAGAAATGTTGGGGTACAGTATAATTCAACCTAGTCAAAGTTCTTTCTCTGCTCCGGTGGTATTGGTGCCTGAGAAAGATGGATCATGGCGCATGTGTCCGGATTATAGGGAGCTCAATAAGCTCACTATTAAAGATAAATTTCCCATTCCTGTGATTGATGAATTATTGGATGAATTACATGGAGCAATTTATTTTACCAAGTTGGATCTCCACTCAAGATATCATCAAATTCGAATGAAGACTAAAAAGATATTCCCAGCAAACATTTCGAACTCATAAGAGGTCATTATGAATTTTGGTCATGCCTTTTGGCCTTGCAATGCACCTTCTACATTTCAAGGGTTGATGAATTCCATTTCAAGCCCTTCCTTAGAAAATTTGTGCTAGTATTTTTTGATGATATACTAATCTACATCAGGTCTTGGAAGGATCATGTTCGACATGTTGACGAGTGCTCAAACTATTGGAGCGAGAAACAATTATATGCAAAAAATCCAAATGTTTCTTTGCGGTACAAGAGGTGGAATATCTAGGTCATATTGTATCTCATGAGGGTGTTAAGGTTAACAACCATAAAGCGATTGCGTAGATTTCTCGGGGTTAACGGGGTGTTATGGTTGTTAAGTCCCCACAACCATAAAGCGATTGCGTAGATTTCTCGGGTTAACGGGGTATTATCGCAAGTTTGTTAAAACTTATGGGAGAATAGTAGCACCTCTAACAACATTATTGAAGAAAGATGCATTTTCATGGACTCTTGAACAAAGCCCAAGGCCTTTGAACATCTTAAAGAGGCAATGTTCCTTTCGGTCTTAGCTACACCGAGACTTCACAAAACCTTTATTATGGAATGTGATGCCTCGGGAAATGTAATTGGTGTTTTAATGCGAGAAGGAAGACCCATTGCTTTTGAAAGTTGTTTAATCAAAGGAAAGTATTTACAAAATGCTATTTGTAGAAGGAAATGTTGGCAATACTACATGCATTAAAGAAATGGAGACCTTACCTAATGGGAGAAGACACTTCAAGGTAAAAAATTATCATGATAGTCTTAAACACTTTTTGGAACAAATACTATCTTCGGAAAACAATAAAAATGGGTCACAAAGATGTTGGGTTATGAATTTGAAATCGTCTAAAGGAAAGCTAAATGTTGTTGCAAATACACTCTCAAGAAAAGGATGAAGAAATTGGAAGCATTGCTTTGTGCCATTCAATTATCCAACAGTTGGATAACCGAAGCACAAGATGAATGGAAGAAGGACGAAGAAAGTGTGGAATCTCATTCAAAAGTTGCAACAAGATCTAGTACATCGATACATTTAGTTGGAAAAATGATTCCTTATGGTACAAAAATCGCTTATATATTTGCAAGAATTCCCAACTAAAACAAAATATTATTTTGGAATTGCACACTTCTCCTTTAGGAGGACATTCGAGATTTTAAAAACCTACCACATGGTGAAGAAATAATTTTTTGGGATGGCCTTAAATATGATATTCAAAAGTTTGTGAGCGGAGATGTTTGGTTTGCCGGCAAAATAAAGTTAAGACAATTAAGATCACGGGTCTTCTCTGACCTTTATCCATTCCAAGTCAACTTTGGGAGAGATTTCAATGGATTTTATCATGATTTTGCCTAAATCGAAAGAGAAGAAGGTGTCATCATGGTGGTAGTTGATAGACTTACCAAGTATGCACACTTTTTGCATTATCTCATCCATTTAAAAACAGAGTACGGTTGCTATTGCGTTTATGGAAACAATTAAAAAGCTACATGGAAACCCGAAAGATTA
This sequence comes from Pinus albicaulis, assembly GCA_034641835.2. NCBI lineage: Eukaryota > Viridiplantae > Streptophyta > Pinopsida > Pinales > Pinaceae > Pinus > Pinus albicaulis. The sequence continues at coordinate 262,038,976 of CM076582.1, read as the reverse complement.
TTGTATGTGAGAAGATCCCATTTTACGAATTTTTTGGACAAAGGGATTATTTTCTTGTTTGGATACTCAACTAGCTCATATCTCATCTTATCATCCTCAATCTGATGGTCAAACGAGAGATAATGAATAAATGTTTGGAAGGATATCTTCGTTGTTTTGTATCGATAAACAAGCACAATGGGTCAAGTGGTTACCTCTCGTTGAATGGTGGTATAACACTTCCTTCCATGCGCACTTGTAAAAAATGACCTCATTTATGGCACTTTATGGATATCATCCACCATCCATCACATCTTCTTTAAGGGGAAAATTCTAGAGGTTTGTAAACAATGGAGGATCACATCGAGCATCGACAAGAAGTTCTCCAAATCTTAAAGGACAACTTTGATTTTCAAAAAATCGAATTGAAACAACGGGAAGTTCAACATCACATGATGAGAGAAGTTTTGATGTGGAGACTAGGTATTTTTATGGCTACAACCATATAAAAAATTTCCCTCAAGTAAGCTAAGAAGGATAATAAATTATTTCCAAAGTACTATGGTCCTTACAAGGTTTTTGAAAAAGATTGGTACTATGGCATACAAAGTGGAGCTTCCTTCTTCTTTGCGAGTGCATCCATTTTTCATGTTTCATGCTTAAAAAGGTTATAGGGAACAAACTTCCAATTCAAACAATATTGCCAGAACTTGATGAGGAAGGAAAAACCATATTGGAGCACGAGAAGCGGTCACGGAAACAAGAACTAGACAACTACAAAATCGATCAATTCGAGTATCTCATCAAATGGAAGAATTTACCTGAGAAGATTCTACATGGGAGGATGAGGAATTTTATATAAAAGCACCGGAGCTACTCCAAGCATTGAAGACAACACTTTTTTTGAAGGAGAGGAGCATGTTAGGTCTATGTTACTAGTATAGTCCCTTGTTGTTAGTATAACCCCATTATTTTTATTATTGTACCCCTATAACCCCCATATTTTTATTATTGTACCCTTAAATTATTATTGATAGGTACGTAGGATTGCATTGTATGGACTCCTATATATAGAAAGGAGGTTTTGTCATTTGTATCATCCAGGGAATTATTCATTTATGTAATGTATTGGAGGTTTCCCCCTCGAAGTGGCTGATTTCTAAGGCGTTGATCTCTCTTTTTTCTTCTATATTTTGGAGTTTGGTTTCTGAGATGGATGTGAGTAGTTCTTGATATTCCGGCTAGATTTGGAATGCTCTTGTCTAGACCTTGGGAGAAAATTTGGGAGGAGTTTTAAAGCTGGACTACTTATGCTATCATTCCTGTTTTTAATGGGAAGAAAGAAGGTTCTATAGAGAAACAAGATTTGTTAAAACTACCACAAAGAAATATCAAGCAATCCAGTCGGAAAAAAGATCTTTCATGTTTCTTTGCATGAAGATCTGAGGGTACTGCAAAAACACTTACAAAAAAGCTCTCTTCAACAATTGTACATAAGGATTTGTATTGAAAAATGTTTGGAAATGTTATTTTTGATGGTGCTACTCAAAATATGGCACGAGTAGTTCATGATGTCTCAGTTAATCTTATGCATTTTCTTTTAAGTTAGAATTTGATTCAAAAAACAATGTGGTTGAATACGAGGCTTTGATATGAGTCTACAAACTACCAAACAAATGGGAATTCAATGTATGTATGTTTACGAGTGATTAAATTAATTATAAAGATTAAAAATCAATGTCGGACAAAGCATCCAAGGTTGAGATCATATAGGAACAAAGTTTGGGATTTGATTGAGAATTATTTTGAAGCTTTCAATCTACGATTTATTCCAAGGAAGGGAAACAGTTTCCGGATTCATTGACGATGGCAGCTAACGCTAAACCACCTATAAATCCAATATTGAGGTATGAGATTGAAATCAGGACACAAACCTTCGATTCGACAATGTGAATCATTGGTAGGTGTTTGAAGATGATGAGAAGATAAATCACTTCTTGACCATGGTCTAAAGTTTAGAAAATCTTGAGATAGATCAAGAAGAAGAAACGGTCGTGAAAGAATAAATAAGAAATTTGAAGAAGTTAATAGGTGAGAAAAATATTATCCAATTAAAAGATAATTTACTTCCTAAAGTTGATTCCTGAGTTATTTGACTCAATGATGTTGTCAATTCGAAAAATACTTCAAGAAGGAGAGATGGAAGAGCGCGTAATTTTGGAAATCGGGGAGCCAAAATGGTGAGATTATGCAATTGATACAAAAGATTATAAAGAGAAATACATTGATCTCTCAAGAAGTATATGGATGTGTTTGCACAGATGTATGAAGACTTAAAAACATATGAAAAAAGTATAATTCAGCACAAAATTCCATTGAAAGAAGGAATTAAACCTCATAGACGAGCTTCCGAACGGATCAATCCATTGTTGCTGAGCCATTATAGTCCCTCTCGGATATTCAAATTGCGTTTCAAATATGGTTCCTATAAGGAAGAAGAATGGATAGATAAGGTTGTTTGTAGACTTTAGGAACTTTAACAAATCATCCCTAAAGGATAATTATCCATTTTCAAAAAATTATTATGTATTACGAAGTGACGGGGATTACGAGGCTATCTATGATTGATGGATTCTGGATATAATCGAATAGAAGTGGAAAAAGATCAAAGAAGCCTTTACAATGCCCTGGGAACCTTCATGTATGCAAGGATGGTTGGCCTTATGAATGTAGGTGCAACATTTTGAGGGCCATGGACATAGCGTTCGTGGGTGACAAGTTTGTAGTTATATGTCCACGGATGATGTAACCATTTTCACAGGTCGACGATGAACACTTGGAACATTTACGGAAAGGCTTTTTCAAAAAAGTGCGGAAGTTGATGCATCATTAAATCCTAAAGTATTTATTTTCCTTAGAAAGAAGGTAAACTATTGGGTCATATAGTTTCAAATCAAGGAGTAAATTGATCGACCAAAGGGTGGAAGCCATTAGGATGATTCCCTCTGCAGGAAGAAATAAATATCAGTTAATAAAAATAAACTTTTAAAGGATGTTTTTTCACCATTATCTTGAGATTGTGAGAGGCATAACGGATATGTTGAAGAAAAATGCGAGAAGTAAAATGGGATAAAAGAAGCAAAGCATTTTACGTTAAAACCTTGCGAAGCTCCGGTTCGATTAGCCTAGACTATCGGGGAAAGAAGACTTTCAAATATTCTCATTTCGTCCCCTACTACTATTCTTTCTTGTATTGTTACAAAAAAATGAATATAGCAAGGAGCGACTAGTAGCATTTTTCGGTAAAGTTCTTAGAATCTTTGAACTCAAATATAATATTTTGGAAAAACAAGCAATATGTCAAAGCATTGAAAGACTTTAGGACATATGTGTTACGATCTCAAATAATATCTTATGTCCTAATTCTACTATAAAGACGTGTTAGTTCAAAGTGATGTTGAAGGTAAAAGGGGAAAATGGATAGCAAAAATCCAAGAATATGATTTGGATATCAAACCCACCAAGTTGGTCGGGAGCCGGGGAGTTTAGCGAAGTTGTTGACAAAGCAAATTTTCAAGCCACAGGAATTAATGCAGTGGCACCATTAGAGGAAGTTGTCAATGAATAAGGTCGGATCAAGTCCAGAGCCCAATTATTCAATATAATTTTTTTCTACCGGTTGGTATAAAGATATTGTGCATTACTTGTGTTTATTTTATTGCCCAACTTCACTAAGTAGAAAAAAATACGGATCTCTCAAGCTCGAATCTCAACCATATGTGATAGTGGAATGAAAATTATGCGGAAAGATCCTCTTTGGTATTTTTTTGTTGTGTTTGACGAAACAAAATATCTTGAAGTTGCAAATGAATATCATGAAAATGCAGTGGCCAGGAGGGGACATTATATACGAAAGGTCACTACTCATAAGATTCTCAATTCGGGCTTCTATTGGCCAACCACATTTTGCGGATGTTTTTAAGTTTGATCGAAGTGCCGATTATTTGCTGAAAAGAAAAAACTTTCTCATTACCTCTCATCCCAATATTCATTGAAGAGCCTTTCGAGGAAATGGGGATTTGATTTTATTGGAGAAATCAATCCACCATCGAAGTGGACGGTTCAAGTGGATTCTAGCGCACGAATTGCTACAAAAGTGGGTTGAATCAATCCAGGCAAAAGAGCGAATGACAGTAGTGATGAAGTTTTGGAGAAAATATTTCAGTATATTCGGATGTCAGTAGAAAATTGTGATAAAGCCAGGTATTCATCTCTACTCGTTTCATTAATTGTTTGTCAAACATATAATGTTATTTTATCATTCTGACATATCATCCCCATGGGAATGGATTAGCGGAGTCTTCAAATAATTCATTGGTCGGAATATTGAAGAAGACAATCCTTTGAGAATCGAAGGATTGGGATATGAAGTTGAAGTTTTCTCTGGGCGATTCGAGTTACTACCAAAAGATCTACTAGTAAGTCTCCCTATGAGCTTGGTTTATGGAATTCAAGAATTATTTCCTACTCAACTAGCAAAACCAATGATTTCTTTCCTTCAAGAAGCTCGGAAGAACATAATGCTCTAATAAGAAGATTGGACAAAGTAATTGAGTTAAGTGAAAAGGAAAAAAAAGTCGAGGATAACTTAATTACTTATCGGGGAAAAGATGAGGTCTATATTTTGTTGGAAATGCGGGAGGGCTGAATCAGTATTCCTTTCAATTAAGAAATTAGATAATCTTAAATTATTATCAATGTTTGTACAATGATAGCAGCAAACAAAAGGGAACACAAATGCACACAATTTTTTAAAATTGTAAACCCCGCTGCGGGACAAAAACCACCTAATGTTTTTCTAATTCTTTAATATTCAACTCCCGATTGAAAATAAAGCTCAACTTCCTAGAATCTAGAAAATCATTCTTCTACAGCTCCCAACACGGATGGATGCTCCAATGCAGGTATTCTTTAATGGTCAACTAAACAAATTCCCCAACATGATGATGCAACTCACCCTAGCACCGCCCTACCACCCTAAGAAGAATAAAGAAAATGGGACTCCCATACCGAGAAAATTGTCCACTTTACAATGATATGAAGATTATATAGAAGAATAATACCTGATAGACCGTAACCCCAACTATGACACAACCACCTAATGATGATCCTAGACTATCTGACACGCCTCTTCAACTCTTGAGATAGACACTAGAAATTTTTTACAATAATGTATTTACAATGACTTAGTACAATGATACCTTTACGGTATTTGTATGCGGTGTTGCCCACTTGAAAGACTTCATGTGATGAACTTGAATGCTACTAATACCTTGTGATGCTCTTGTCATGCTACCCTCTCTACCTTGCTTTTCTTTGCTACCTAGAAATTAGGGTCCTTTGCAGCCCTTGACAACACATGATCTGACTTTTTTTGGCCTTCTAGGAGCTTGATATTGAATCGATGTATCTCTATTATTTAAAATCCCCACAGGTATCTTATTTTTTGGTCTGTGTATTACTGCGAGTCATCTTTCCAATGCAGTTCTTCTGTTGGATTCTTCAAGGGGAGTCATGCCCAATTTCTCACAATGCCTAATTATGAATTTGTTTCGGTAAGTGAACTTGTACGGTGTGAAACGTGTCAATTTTCTTCATTCGGCTCTGAAATTGATAGATAAAAAACTAAAGTTTGTGCACTATCTACCACTTTTTACAGAATTTGAATATTATACTTAGAGAGAGAGTTATGATGATTTTCCCAAAGGTCACTTATTTGAGATGAATTTCGAGAACTGCAAAAACACGCTTCTGAGATCATATCTCCGCAACTGTTAAGCACCTTGATTTGAAATTTTCACGGGGGGCTTCCTCGGGATTTAGGCTTCGCCTCATAAAAATTTAGCTTACGAACCTTCGTAGAAAAAACATTTAGAGTGAAAATTCCCATGATGACCTATTTCGGATTGGCGAAATCCCTTGCATGAGGATATGAGGATCTGAATTTATATAAATGCTTAGGTTGAAAGGGTCTTCAACAAGTGAACATGGGAGTGATTTTAGGAGATTAAAAAATATTAATTATGACTTTTCAATGACCCATGCCACGACCCCATGGGGTTTTAGCCCACTAACGGGGTTACAAACCAAACATGAATATCTCTCAAGCCGTGAAGAATTGCGTATGCCATATATCAACGGAAACATCTCGACAAGTAGAAACCATAAAAGAATTCTTGACCCGAGAATATATTAATTTGGTAGGTAAAAATTCCCATAAGAATATTTGGGTAGTCCACAGTGTTGCTTGGGTTGGCCTCCAATCATGTGGCCCGATCAGCAGTCTCCCCCTTTGGCATTGATGGCAACACAAGTACTCCCTACAACCATGACACCTCTTCCTACAACATTATCTCCCCCTTTGAAATCAATGGAAAAGGGTAACTCCCCCTTACACACAACCATCTTGCGGACTTGTACACTTCACTCATGACATACAACCATCTCTGACCTTTACACCACTTCCTCCTTTATATTGCGAATAAGGAAAAACTAACAGAACTTGAGAGAATCCCCAAGATTCTGGTGAAGATATTCCAATGCTTCACCAGTACTCTCACGATCATCAACACTTCTGCCCAATCTACATCTGTAAAGGAATGAATAATGAGATTTTTACCCTTGGGACACCACAAGCCATAATCGTTGTTCCCTTTAGATATCGAAGAATTCTTTTGATGGCAATAATATGTGATTCTTTTGGTCTTTGCTTGGAATCTTGCTACTTGTCCAAGCGCTTGCATAACATCTGGTACAGGAGGTTGTTACATATATAAGACTACCAATCATAGATCTATACAACCTTTGATCCACATCCTTAGATAAGTCATCTATGCTAAATTTTCAACTTTATTACCATCGGAGTAAGGATGGGTTTACAATCTTCCATTTTAAATTTCTTGAGCATTTCCTTGATGTACTTGGCTTGGCATATAAATATTCCTTTCTCTTCTTGAGATATTTGAAGCCCAAAAGTATGTCAACTCACAAGTAAATACATCTCAAAATCAATTTGAATCTTTGTAGCAAACTTCTTACATAGTCGATCATCATTGCTACCAAATATTATATCATCCTCTTTAGCTAGACATGCTTTAGATGCTTCATCGAACATATATGTCATTTGGAGCTCGACTTACTTGTGTACAATTTCACCATGCACACTTTCTGATTTCACATTTTGTGGAGTTGAATATTATTGTGTGTCCTTGATCACACATTTTTCCAACTTTCTTGAAATAATTGTGATTCATGTTTTCAACCAATAGAACATTCTTGGCTAGAGCATCTTTGCTTACGAGTGAGAGTACCTAATCCTATAACATTTTAAGACCATCATTTCCAAAGTTCTGAGTTCCATCCTTCTTATCTTTCGAATGCAAATTTATTTCTATCTCCGGTCATATGCGTTAGACAACTGCTCTCAACATACCACACATATTTGTTGTTTTGAGCCTTGAGCGAGCACAATTATCACTCTTCTTCTTCTTCCATGTTCATTTGTTACGTGGCTTTGAAGATTGATACCGGAGAAGTTTTTTCAAGTCACCGATCTCTGGCTATGTGTCAGTTTTGACATTTGTAACATTAAATATTATTTCTTAAATTTTCAAATCTATGATGTTTATTTGAGCCACAGGAGTCCATATTTGACAGATCTCTAAATTGCATTCGTTCACAGTGCGTGTGACATTCTAAAACATGACCAAATTTTCCACATGAATGTGATATGCATAAAATATGTTGAGTACACAGATGAAAATCTTCATCGGTGTCTTCAAAGTACATTCTTGCGAATCTTGTCCAATAGAGTCTACATGCATGTCGAGGATCATAGGTTCATTTGTATTTTGTTGTAGAAGGTCCTTCTTCTTCTTCTTTGTAGCGATGCCGGTTGTCATTGTAGATCATTGATTGTTGATAGGTTCTTTCAATGCCTTGAGATGTTGGCATAGTTTTGAGTAGTTTTCCTTTCTTCACTTCCTTGTACAGCAGGTGAGATTGCTTGACTCCTAATTCTTCCTTTTCTTGGTTGCTTTCTTCAACTTCTTTTTGAAGTGACTCTTCAATGCATTTGTGTTCTTCAACTTCAATTTTGAGACCTTGAACTTGTTCTTCAAGAGTATTAGAACGGATCTTCTCTTCTTTGAGCTCTTTTATAATTTTATTTCTTCCTTATAAAATTATTCTATGGTCAATCCTTCTTCTTCGTTGTTTGATACCTCTTGTTTATTGTGTGGCCATAAACAATACTCTCTCATTGGCTTCTTCAACCCATTTGTCATTGTCTTCATCGGATGATGAGCTATTTACTTTAGAGAAAAGTTCCTTTTGGATCCTTGCTTGTTGAATTCATAAAAAGCCTTTCTTTCCTTTTGAGTTACCATCACTTATGCTCAGGATAATTTTGATCGCAATGCCCAACCTCACCTTAGCTAAAATATATCAATGGAAGTTTACCATCAAATTTTCCCTTACCAATTTTTAGTTTCCTCATAAAGTAAGCATATTCTTCATACGAAATACCTTCTTCATCATCTCCATTTTCTTCACTTGCTGCCGATTTACATGTCTTTTCAATTTAAGGTTGTTTGTCCTTATCGGTTTTCTTAGATGCAACGAACACGGTTTCTAGATCACGAAGTACCCTCTTCTTCATCAAGTCTCATTTCATATGCTATGAGAACTCCATGTAATTCCTTTTTGTTGAGTTTGTCCAGTTTGCTTCCCTTGATGCGACAACCCGATGCCTTTGGGTTGAATCTCACGATAACGTTCTGAAATCTTTCATATAATAGTCTTCTCATCAAGCGGCTCTCCCAATCGTTCCCAGGTATTGGTTATTTCATCAACGTATTGAAGTGTAGCAATATTGAAATCTTCTTTCATTCGAGTTGCTCAAATTTTGCTCTGATTTGAAGCTTTGCTTCTTTGACATTTGAGTCACTGCGCATATATATTCTCAGCTCTTCCCATACATTTTTGGCGTTTTACAACTTCAACACCTTATGATCATAGTTAATAATTCCAACGATAATAATATTCTTTGCTTTTGCATCATTTACCAAATTCTTCTTACCTTGTTCCATTGTGGTTGATTTAAATCATTTGAGCAGGTGTCATACTTCTTAACCTTCGCCGGAAAGTAGACCTCCATTATTCCTTTCTAGAGTGCATAATTATTTTCATTGAACAAAGGTACACCATTCTTGGTATGCTCCATGACCTCCTTCGGTACAAGCGCTGGAGAACCAAGCTCACGATACCAATTGTTGGAAATCTTTTTGTGAGAGGGTGAATACGATATTCCCCTTTCAATTTGAGCATTAGTTAATCTTCAATTATTATCAGTGTTTGTACAATGATAGCAGCAAACAAAAGGAACACAAATGCACACAATTTTTAAGGTGAAACTCACTTCGGGACAAAAAACCACCTAATGCTTTCTAGTAATTCTTTAATATTCAACTCCAATTGAAAATAAAGATCCAACTTCCTAGAATCTAGAAAATTATTCTCCATCTCCCACTAGATGGATGATCCAATACTTGAGATTCTTGTTAGTCAACTAAATGGATGCCCCAACACCCAATGAGCTACAAATCACCTAACACCACCTACCACCCTATAGAAGAATAAAGAAGAATGGACTCCATACCCGGGGAAAATTGTCCACTTTACAATGATATAGAATGATGTAGAAGAAGAAGACACACTAGACCATAACCCCTACTATGACAAAACCACCTAATGATGATCCTAGACCTCCAGGCATTGCCTCTTTAACTCTTGGCGAGATGAACACTAGAACAATTTTTATAATAATGTATTCCTGACTTAGTACAATGATACCTTTACGGTGCATGCGGTGATGCCACTTGTGAAGACTTCATGTGATGAACTTGAATGTTGTTTTTCTACACCTTGGTTGATGCTCTTTTCATGCTACCCTCTGCTACAACTTACTTTTCTTTCTTCCTTTACAGATTACGGTGCTTGTTTGACCCTTGACAACACATGATCTAGCTTTTACGGCAAGGCTCGATATTGAATCTAGTGTATATACATTATTTCAAATCCCCAATATCTTATTTTTTGTCACAATAGTAATAATCTGAGTTTTCTTTCCAATGCCGAGGAGGTCTGACCCAATTTGGATTCTTAAAGGGAGATTTATGCCCAATTTCTCACGATGCCATAATTGTAATTTGTTTCGATGAATCGAACTTGTATGGTGTGCACGTGTCCTTGTTTCCTCGTTCGGCTCTAAAATGATAGAGAAAAACTAAGTATGTGCACTATGTTGCCATACACATAATTCCAATCGATACTTAGAGAGTTATGACGATTTTCCCAAGGTCACTTCTTTTAGATGAATTTCAAGGCTTTGCCATGGCTTCACGGATCATATCTCCAAAAATGTTTTGCACCTTGATCTAAAATTTTCACAGGTCTTCCTCAGGATTTCGGCTTCACCTCATAAAAATTTCAGCTTCGAACATTCGTATAAAAAAAAAGTTAGAGCGAAAATTCACGATGACTGTTGAGATGAAATCCCTTGCATAAGGAGGATATGAAGATCACAATTTATATAAATTCTTGGGTTGAAGGGTCTTCAACAAGTGAACGTGGGAGGATTTTTTAGGAGCTTAAAAAATATTAATTATGACTTTTCAATGACCCATGCCACAATAACCCATGGGGTTTAGCCCACTAGCTGGGGTTACAAACTTCGAACATGAATATGTTTGTCAAACCGTGAAAGAATTACGTGGTTGTGCCATATATCAATAGAAACATATCGAAAAGTAGAAACCATCAAAGAATTCTTGACCAGAATATATTCATTTTGTAGGTCAAAATTCAAATGCAATATTTAGGTGTACACAGTGTTTGGCAGGTTGACATCGATAAGCGCTGATCAACATATTTTATGGAAAGCGAAAAGTTCCTTTTCATGCGGAAATTTGGTGCGGGTGGGACACCGGAGAAGAAAAAGGAAAGCATGGTAGTTGACCCTCTCGTATGGTGTAAATTTTGAGACAAGGTCAAATAACACATTCATTTTGGAAGACCTAGATGGAGAATCGGTCTATTTGCACGTGAATGGGCGATGCACAGTGTTATTTTGAGCATTAAGAATTCAATGGTCACCATTGTACATACCAATATTTTCAGCATTCATATACCAAGCAATATTTGACTCCAGCCTGCCCGAAGTGAAGGCACCCCAATGCGGTTCTTAGTGTTTTAATGAGAAAAAACGCTATCCCACAAGGTGAACGGATGTTGTAGCTCATTTTCATTTTCCTTTATTTTATTTTCAAAATAAATAAATAAAACATATATGATAAAATTAAAATACTTCATATGTGGGAAAGTCATTTTATAATTTCATATCGATCAATTATTATGTTTTCGAAGCATGTGAGTGGGGCGGAAGTTTTTGATTAATACCGTGTGAGTTGGCAGTGGGATTAAGCTTTGTTTCATTTGATGAAGATCGAGCGGAACCGCCGAGGCAAAAACAACCCACGGAGTTAGCGAGAAGGTGTCTCTGCCCGGTTTACCTCGACGACTAATGGCAGTTAAGAATCGGCGATTCTCATTCAACTATGAGAAACACTCAATGAATGTTTCATACCCCTAAGCGCTCTCGCGATGACGTATGCATCAATTGGAGCCAATTCATCTGTCATTGTCATAATAACTTTTTGTTACTTGTATGTTTAGTAATTAATTCAACATTAATGTTTGAAATCCATGCCACTTATTTAAAGGATTCAGAGTCTTTCTTTCCCTATCGGTCTCTAATTCCTCGGTTATTCACATAGACATTACGATCATTATATTTGCTTATTTCCGCATACCATTGTCTACTGCATTATCCCATGGCTAAGAAATCTAACTTGTCCGACTCTTCTAGCCATATCCCTCTCATGAATCTTGAGTAAAATATTCGGGACACCATACGCACCCATTGAACATTTTCCTTCTACCAGTAAATTATCTTGAATGAGAAAAATTCCCCCATATATTCGATTATATGGCTAATTCGATGTTCTTCGTGCATGCATCCCAAAAACATATCTTTCCCAAATTTGTGCATTGGTTAGTGTTTGTGTTGTATCGATGAGGTATTTGATGAATTTCTTAGGGGAAAATGTTCTGAGTTGTTAACTAATTAAGCGAGCCATTGTGTTATCCTGGTCAAGGTCTTATGTTTAGTTCAACGATGATTCATTGGTAGCATTCTATGATAATATTGCATGATAAAGTTTAACGGGTCATATCCTTCTTGAAGCCGAATTTGGAGAAATTTTCATTAGATGATAAAGAATTAGATAAGAGAATTTTGAAGCGGTCGGAGGGCAGTTCTACAATCTCTTGTCAAAGATTCTTGGAAAAGAATTCCGTTCGAGTTGATAGGTTAGTGTTGGGATTGTTTTCAATGATGATGAAATCTAAAGTAGTGTTGGATATTCCCTCTTACGGCAATAGGTTGTGTACTCGGCTCATGAGCTTATCCCTCACCGAGTCCTTTAGGTTCCCCTCGATTTATCACTTATCTATTTTTGTAACAAAATGTGAAATTTTTACATTTGGGATTGAATATAAGGATGAAAATAAGAAAATATAGTCACTAACTACCGAATCGATATAGTAAGAAATGAACCCGAGATGAGGGAGGGGTATTTAATTTTGCTACCTCTTTTATGCCGATTGCTTATAAGGTTTTAAATAGTGTTCCTCCTCCATGCTTCATGCCCAAAGCTCGGGGCTTGTCTCCGATTAAGTAGTAATTGTAAATTTGGGGATTGGTTTGCATATGAAGATCATTCGAGAGATTAGGTTATATGGAGTAGGAATAGAACCTTATGGGTGCCAAATTTTGTCCCTATGAAGGTTGTTTGCATTGGAATTCATTAGACAAAGTCTAAATGTAAATCAAGTTCATTTGTTCCAATGAAGAAGGGTCATTTGTTTACGCTGCCTATTTTTTGGGTTCATTTGTAGTAAATATAGGCGGGCATTTGTCATTAGAAAGATGTTAGGAGATATGCACTTTTATTAGGTGATAATTGGGCTATGAACCCCACGAGGTGATTTCTAACGAGAAGGTTTGAAAATGGCTACACGATTTCATGCATGATAGTAAACCTAAACTTGAAAAGTTGGCTAATAATTTTGTAGATTACGTAGTTCCGGCATACGGACTCCCATAATCTCGGAAGAAATTGAGCAAAAAAATTAAAGGGGAACGGTGGTTGATTATGAAGATGATGAGGAATATAGAGTTTGAGAAGATGGTAATACTAACTGAAGAAATGTAAACACTCAGCACAGTCTCCCTCCTTCAATTGGGAGAGATGTGAGAATGTACCAGAAGCTTCACCTACAAGACATGGAGATGTTCAAGATCAAGTCCCTCTCGATCAAGCAAGTTTCACTCCAAATTAGAGAGGAATCAAAATATGCAATCTAGTATGGAAGCGCAAGAAGAATATCAGGTACTCCTGACCAAACTAGATTGTTACTGCCATGGACTTAGAAAAGGATCGGTTTAAAAAAATTTCTCACCCATATGAAATGGCGACGGGGTCATCAAGTAGTTTTAAAACTATTAATTTGACTATTTATGTGAACAAATTTCCTTTACGATAAATTTAATTTATATATGTAGACATGGCAATTTATTGTTAATTATTTAACCAAGTCCAATGCGGTACTCAAAAGGCGAACGGATGCTAGGAAAGTGATCAACGATTGAAGTTAAGAAGGAAGCTAATTCCGGGGGCTGTCAACTCGGAACGAAGAATTAGAAAAAGATATTATGTAAGGTGGAGTGAATCTAATGATAAGCGGTGTAAAAAAATTGTTACAAAGTGTTGAGTCGAGAGATAAATTTGAAGAAGAAATTAAGAAGTTTCGGAGAGCACTCAATGGCGTGAGTAGAAAATTAAGAATGAGAAAGAAGAAAATATTTTATTTGTTACAAAAAGAGAAGATTTCTAAGTTAAAGAGAGTTTGTCCTTAACTTGCGCTCAATTTATTCTCATTCTTGTACTATAGTCATGTCATCAATGATGATCCAACAATAATATTATCGATTGAATACAAAGTGAAGATGGAAGAAAAAGGATCTCCAAAAGCCACCGAATGGGCGCTTGGAGACAATGAAAAAGATAATGCAAGCTCAAGAAGGAGAAGTTAATAGTCTGAGATCAGATTGTCAAACAACCGATAATGAGATCAGAGTTTAAAGGAAAAATTGAAAGGAAATGTAACTCGGTCGAGCAAAATACATTGTATGGAATGAGATCATTGAAGCTATGAAAACGACTTGGGAGTCCACGACAATAGTGTCGAGGAGGAAAGAGAATTATCGAGAGATTTGGGGAAAAGGTTATGAGATAAATAGAAGACTCTTAAAGAGCCTTATGGGCAAAAAGTTCATTCATTTCATCGATTCTAAAACGGATCAAGGTTGGAATAAAATGAAATTAAATACGAGGACATTATGTGTCCTAGAGATTAATAAGTTGATTGTAAAAATGATTGCGAAGTCGGCAGAAAAAGTTGCCGAGAGATTAAACAAGTTGTAAATAGGTTTGATAACATGTTCGATAAAATGGCCGGAGTAGGATTGCCTTCGTGTTGGGATCTCAAGGCGATCTTTTATCGTAGGATTCCTATGAGCCACTGTAGTGCTAGCGAACGATGGAATTGATAGTACCCATGGGGAAGATCGCTATCTTGAAAGGAGCTACAATTGTTAATTTCTTGCGAGAGGCATTTTCAATTACTTTGGATGGTAAAGACTTTGTTCACATAGCGACCTACTTTAGGTAGAATCACAACCTTTTGGCTAGAATATCATAAATTGATCAATTCTCCCAAAACTAGCATTGAAGATATGGAAGAAATGCAAGGCATGGATGACGATCCACTATTGGTGACATGACATCACATAAGGACACTTGACAAATCCGTGGGAATACAATGGCCGACTGATTAAATTCAAATTCAGCAAATAGATTGAAGCTTTAGTTTTTAGTTATATTTTTAAAAGATCCATATTGTAATGAAGTTTTTAGTTTGCCATGTAATGAGTAGTTTATGTAGTTTTAGGTAATTCAAACAATTACAAGTAGTTTTCAACAATTACAAGCTGCTTTGCATTGTATTTAAATTAATGAAAAAGAAAGAGGAGGGTTCTAGTTTTGGACCTCTAGATGACCATAAATTTTGTATTAATTTTGCGAAGTTAATGAAAATAAGATCAAGTTTCTTATACTATTATTGATGTTGATGCGTTTTTCAGTTTCATCATATGTTTATTCTTAAACGAATGAGGTGAAGTAATGTAGGCTGGGTCTCTTACATTTTTAAGTGAGATTTAAATGTCCTTAATGTGCGCTCCTTCACTCCAACTATTTTTCTCCATAAAGTTTCTTCGAGATTTAAAGTGATAGAATGTATTTATTCAACATATCTCATTTTAATTTCCTTTCCCTTTTCTTCCTTTCCTTTCCGTGAATAATGGCAGGATAATGGCATTGTGAAAGATTTCATTATATCAGATTATTGAGGTTATAAATAATTAATTTTAAATTAATTAAACGAACCATCGATATCTTAATTTTGTGACATACATTTATAAATGTCTCAAACGCGATTCCTTACCATGGCCAAGGGATTGTTTGTGAGGTCTGACAACATCAACGAGAAGAATGACCAATTGCCTTTTGGTCTTTATATAAATGTCATATGGGTTAAGAAGCTTCAGGATCTCTCCATCCAACATTAAACTTGGTCATATGATGAATCTAGTCATTGCAAAATATTTGGTTTAATTCCTTAAACCAAGAGCCTTTAGTCAACCACTCCCCCCATAGCCTACGTCGACCAAAATTCTATATATACCAATCCAATGGATGTGTAAATTGAACTAATGAAAAGGAATAACTCTCGTAGTTATTTTTCAGGTGACCGAGTCCGGACTTGTATTGTTTTGGTTCGTAGCAGAAAAATTTTGTTGTGTGATATCTCAAAGTAACGAAGCTGGATCATTATGAACCTAAAAATCTAATCTTGGATCCTATTACTCCAACACAATAAAGCTTTTTGATCCAATTATATTGTTGGTTAGTTGAATAGTATTTTTTCCTTTATTTTGATTAAGGATGGTCGAGTTTTGGAATGGCATATCGACATAGCGCACTCACATGTCTGCATTGGAGGCCATTACATTATTTCCACTTTAACAATTTTTTTTATCCAATTTTTTTCCACTTTGGATGAGGGCGACACATTGTTGCCATTGTTTCCATATGGATGAGGTCGAGAGGAGGTTTGAAACGTATACATTGTTCCATCATTGATGAAGACGAAGATAATATCTTGTTGTCACCATATTGCACGAGAGATGAGAAGCCGATCTGTAGTATGGTATAACTACATGGACCCATGCAGTTCTTAAGATTCAATGTGGCATTCATTGGATACGGTGAATCCACTATAATAAAATTAGGATCGCCTAGTATGCCGGGGGCATCGAGAGAAAAAATGGTAAGTCACGATAATGATATGTAGAGTGGTCGTAAGTTTGACCTATGACAAAAAAATGTCACTTTTATTTTAATATATTTTCCCATTCCTATAGTACTATTAGCAATTTAAGATGTCCTAAGGCTAGAATTTGGTGGTCATTTTGTAGAACCAACACACCGGTTTGCAATGATTTGTAGAACACCCTAAAATAATGATTATGTCGAATATATAATTTAATATATGGTTCATTAGGGGGATTTTGAGGTAAAAATTGGGCCTCAAAAAGAAAAAATGTACAAAAATCAACTTTAAGAGAACCAATAGGATTCGATATGATGGTGTGATCCCAGAGAATATTTTGGAGGAAAGAAGAAAACTATTTTTTAGTCATAATTCTTACTTATATCCTTATGGGTTGCACTCAAACTTCAAGTGTGTGTACACTTGATGGATGTGAAATTAGATTCTACATGAAAAAATTACCCACTTTGTATACTTTGGAGTATATCCACACTATTAAAAATTCAAAATACAAGAAAAAAACATGTTTGAAACATGTTTTTTTCATGTATTTGAATCTTTATATGTTTGGATCTACTCAAAAGTATGCGAGTGGGTACTCGTTCGATGCAAAATCTATTTTTGCATCCAACAAGTGTATACGGAGGTTCATGAGTAAACCTACAAGAGATAAGTCAAAACTATATTAAAAATGTAGTTTTCTTTCTTTTCTTTAAAAAATCATCTCTTATTTTATTATTTTTTCTATTATTTTATTATTTTCGTTAGGAGGCCCATTTTAGACTTCGAAATTCCCTTAATGTATTATAGTTTTGTTTGTTTTTAAATTAATTATTGATCCAAATTGAAAATAGGAAGATGTTTGGTGATAAGGACTCAAGAAGATGTAACTAGACATTATTGATAATGTTTTGATTCATGAAGTATGATCAAGAAGCTCTTTTGTATGTTTGGAATGTATTTATGAGCATATTGCGGGAATGTTAGACAAATGTAGATAACATGTTTTGACAAAGGTTTGAATGATTAGATTACAATTCGAGTTAGAGAAGATTTTTGGGACAACAATATGACTAACAATAGCGAGAGATTAATGATGATTGCGATTGAGATATTAGTTGTAGGTTGTATGGATAATGATTATTGCGGTTCCAAGTGGCCAACATGGACAATGATTGTTACAATAACTTGATTGTATGGTCAAAAAATGAGTATGTATTGTAGTTCAAGACTTTATATATGATTCAATGATATTTCATGATTTTGGGTCCAATTTGAAAATTTGATGAAAAATAGGTCCATGAGGAAAGAGCAAGGAAGGAGGTTGAAGCCTCAAAGAATGTTGGAGCATACTGTTGATGGAGTAGGTTGGATCCTCAATTAGGTTGTAGCCTATAGTGAGCAACTTCTTGCATCTTTGGTGAAACATCAATTAAGTTGTATCCTACCACAAGTGGCCGGTTGCATATTTTCAGGGTAGATGACTCTCGCGGGTTGGGGCCTACAAAATTGATGTAAAGAATTGGCCGAGTAGAAGAAGAGTTCGTGATTTTCTCTCATTTGGGTTTCTACCTAAACATTTGTGTCTCCAAATGATGTGATGCTTTATTGTGTTGTTGTTTTCTCTTTTCATGCAAATGATATGATGGTGCGTCGATATAACTAATGATATAATGTTTAACAGTTCATTTCTATGTGGATGAATGGTTAAGAAGGATTTCTAAATTGTTAAATTGACCTCACACCGATTCTTACCACCCCCCCATCTCACGGTAACTTTTGGGGGAAGGGGTTGAAATATAATCAACATAATTTAATCATAATTATCCTATTTAATCAAAGAGGAGCCTCTTCAAGGTGTCACATACTTTCATGTCATCTACCTCTTATAATATTGTTTTTATATTTCATCTTGTATCATTTATATCATCATTTGTTATATTCTGAGGTGTATGATGCATAACATATTCATATGAAGGAGAAATAGATAAGTTTAATTGAATCAAAATGTCCCATTAAGGTAAAATGGGGGCTTGAGTTTAAGGATGAAATTAATCCTAAAGTTTATAATCCATGGAAAAATATTTGTAGTCCCTAATATGCAAGTTATAAAAAGTTTTACAATATTTTTGTAAACATATTCAATTTGTAATGATTTTAGATGGTCATTATAAATTTTGATGATTTCAGGTAAAATAATCTTATCCTATAAAATTTAGGTGATTCATTTTAAGAAAATGGAAAAATGGAAATTGGAAAATCTTTCTTTTGGAAAATTTATGGAAGATTAGCCCATCTATGATTATTAGCCTCCAAATTTTCACAGTCAAGTAGCTTGGAGTTATTATTGGATTAAGTCCCCAAAAAGTATTGGGTAAGACCATGATTGGTTGGTCTTATGAAATATAAACCATATGTCAACATAAATATTAATATAATCTCAACCCAAGAGGTGTGAATGTTTTGTGATGGCTAAGAACACTATTAAGACAATTTTAAGAAAAACTATTAAAACAATTTCCTAGAAAAATTTATTTAAGTGTCAACCTCTCAAAACAATTCTCAAAAGGAATCTTTTGATGAAAATTGGGTGTAAGTACCAAGTGGTTTGATCCATTATTTTGAATTGAGGTCAATACCATAGAAGAGTTTAATGTTATGTAAATTCTTTGGACGACCATTTTAGGATCATAGAATGGAAAATGTTTCAATCGTCTTTTTTAACTCAAATAAATGTTATTAAAGACTTTAATGTTATGTAAATTGGCATGGTAAAAAAGCACATTGAATTTTGTTAACTTGTGGAATTACTATAAAAGTGTTTTCACATTACTTGAGGGTGCTTCATGTGATGTTGGATGCATGATGTGTTGAATACTCTTGATTGTTACAAATGTAGGCATACACATTAAAAATAATTTTCTCATAGTTCCATGACTTGTTTGATTCTTATGTGGCATACTTAATTAGGTGGTTGGAAACCTATATAAATCGATGGATTTTGTATAATGCATGCACATTGAGGAGTTGGTTTCTTTCTTAGGGGGATAATTAGGAATATTGGAGGATGTATTTGAGCCTACCTCTAGAGATGATGAAATAACATTGAGTAGAATTTGTTAAGTGGTTTAATAAACATATAGAAGTTAAAGAGGTAGAAACATTGTTATAATAGTACACTTAGTAATTTTGAATCTGAAATGCCCTGAGATAAAGCCATGTTGCATTGAAGTACACTTGATTAGTATTTATTTTCTTGGGCTTCCTTATGATTTGCGTTGAAGATAGGAGAAGTATTTTCTAAAGTAATTTAATATATCTAAGCCATATCTAAAGTTGAAGGTTCATATGAAATAAATTTTCAAAATCATAAAGGTTGAGGTGAAATATTTTTTATTTATATTGAGCAAATAAATCTAAAAAATTTATACATGGCATAGAAGATGATTTGATTGAGATTGCACACTCTTGGTGAAGATGGAATTGGATGCTTTAGATATTTTGTATTTAATAGATCTTCTTGACCTACTAGAAATGGTTCGGTGTAAAATAGGATAACACACTTGGGAGAAGTGCTTGAACTAAAAGAAAGTTAACCTTATTTTTTATTTTTCTTCTTTGTCCTAGAGAGTGTTAGAGGTGTTAGTACAATAGGTCATGCAGTTCATCACGGTATATATTTTGGAATAACAATTCGATAATTTACAATCAACTAGGAGGGCCAATTAGATAGGTAATTAAGTGGTTTAATAAGGGATAAACTAGATGGTCGATGAGGAATTCGAGTGGTTGGGTAGTTAGAATGAAGCAAACGATTAGTTTAGAATAAGGAAAAAATCCAGAATTTATTATGCCCCCTCACCATTCTATGTGGACCTCCCACCTTCCTAACTTCAAAGGTATTTCTTACATATGGGTGCTATAAAGATGGCATTACCGAGTTTACTAAGACATGAAATATGCATGAGATAAATGTTTTATATGAAAATATTTTGATTTCTTACATTACTATGTATGTTGACTTATGCTTGGTTGTGCTTAATTCAACATTATATCTCTCTTTTGGAATACAACTCTCTAGTATGTTAATCATTTAATTCTCCAACATAGTATTAGAGCTAATGATTTGAGCTCTAACATGTTGCCTAAAAAAAATATTATGGAGGTCATTGATTTTATGTACTCATGATGAGTCAAATATGTATCATAGGTTGACTCGGTTTCATGTTGTAGACTAAATATAGGATTAGAAATATAAATCAACATTATGAATTCCAAAAATATCATATCATTTTAAATGAACAAAATTATGAAATTTGGGCACAATTGGAAACATTGTTGAAGAGTAAAGTAATGTTACCTTTACAAAACCTGTGGTTCCATATCCAAAGGAAGATTGACAAATTTTTTTCATCAACAAGAAGGATGAAGCTATAAGAATCCATAAAGGACCTACATATCTAAGGAGATTCACTTTCCTACAAGGGGAATTGATTACCTAAATGTTGTGTTGAAGTTGAAGACTCTGCTTGGATAAAATCGATGAAATTTAGGTTACATTGAGAAGTGGTTGATATTGTTGAAAAGTCAACAAGAAATGTGTGTCTAATTTAATTTTCCTTTAATTAAATTGGACAATAAATTGTAATCTTATCTCATAATCACATGTAATAGTTAAGCGAGTGTGATAGACTCAATTAGCTCATGAAATTCGAGTTGAGGGTTGTTGGTGAGGCATGTAGAGTGATTCTATTTGTTTTAGAGTCCAAGTTGCAGTTAGTGTATTAATTTAATGCATGAGAATTAGTTAACTCAATTAATTGAGTTAAAATCGGTTAACTAGTTGTAAGCGATTGTTGCACTAATGAGAGTTCAAGTGAATTAAATCGATTTAATTCACATGCGATGATATATCAAGTGATTGATGATTTACTATTAATAGTTGCATGCATGTCGGTTACGATTAAGACCCGGTTAGGGCAGAGGTTAAAGGGATGTTAACTATCGGTTGTATTATGAAAAGCGCCGGAATGTAGTAATACACCCATAGGATTGCCCATGATCATTGCGCGGTTTGGAAGGCTAAAATTCCTAAATAATAGGGTTTAATTCTATAGGAATTGCACGAGCAAGCGAGGGCTAAGCGAGAGGCGGGGAAATTGGCTAAGTGTTGATCGATTTTTTCCGGATCGATTGTGAAACGATTGTTAGAGTGCGGAGACTCTTGTGAGAAGTGTGCATTGTATTGTTTCATGATTCCTTGATTGAATATACAATAGAAGATAGAGGGTTTTGAAACGGCAGCTCTCCCGGAAAAAATATTTGTGTTGTGGATTGATTTTCTTCCTTCTCTTACTTTGTGTGATTGTGGGATCGTGTTTATTTTTTGCAATTAATTTGTAGAAGGATTAAGTATATTGCTTTAGCATATTGCATGATCGGATTGAATCCATTTGTATAAATATTGTTTGTATAATTTCTAAATGGTATCGAGCACATGAAATCACTATAGTGGATAAGAAATTGAGTTTGTACCCAACAACATTCGAATTTTAAAAATATTCTTTGGTGCGACGGGCGGATCAAAGAGATGGATTTCAATGGATTAAGATTGGAATAGGAACTCGAGGGAAGTTCTAATTGTATTGCATGGAAAGACGAGAATGGAGGGAAACGCGATTATGGAGGACGACGGGTTGAAATAATTTATTGATACTAATATTCCAAGACGCAACGGTAGGCAATAGCTCTTCTTGATGCTTGGTAAAAGAAGGTTTCAAAGGCGAGGAGGATCTTATTAAAGGGAGTTCGATATCACATTATCTTGAGTCTCCATGGAAAAGCAAATCCATATGAAATGTGGAAGGCTTTGAAAAAAATGCATTTCATGATAGCGATGACCACAAAAATTAGCCTTTAAAGGACAAGCTCGGAAAATCAAAATGGAGAAAGGCGACACTATTAAAATACTTGACCAAGTTCATCCATTGTCAAGATGAGCTTGGAAGTGTTGGGATTACTATAGTGGATGATGACTTGGTGAGCCTAGCACTTCTAGGCACTTCCCAAAGTACATCATAGTTACCAAGACTCTTTCAATGGGAGGGGAGAAGCTGCAGTTGGGAGCGACTTTGGTCGGTTGGTACAAAGAGAATCCGGGGCGGAATACTAGGGATGGATCCTCATCAAGATAGATGATGAGAAAAATTATTGCCTTGGCTAGTAAGGCAAAGAAGGGGAAGGGAAAAGAAATCCTATTCAAAATATGAGATTGACAAGAAAGAAAAGAAGCGTGACAATACGGTGGAAATTCTTTCACTATCACGAGCATGGGGGAAATGTGCCACTAATTTTCCACGAGAAGAATAAGAACAACAAGAAGAGTTTAGCATCTGCGGTGGGTGATGCTTTGGCTTCACTCGTTCGACTTGGACTTCTCACTCATCGCATGCATGGTGTCGACGCGGTGGGATCAATGTCGTACTTGGATAGTGGCGCATCTTTCCACATGACGGGAGACAAAGAAATGTTTAGTAGCATGGAGGATAAGGATATTCATATGCACATCGAGATGGGTGATGAAGGGAGGTATAGCGGTATCGGGGTTAGTACGGAGTTACTTTCCGGAGACGAGTGAGTAAACCTTTCTTATTAAAATATGTCATGCATCTACCAAGCTTGAAAAATAATTTAGTTTCGGTTGTATGTTGGAGGATAGAGGATATGATGTGGTTTTCGGTGAAGGGGGGAAAGAATTCCTTTGTCACAAAGCCACAAGACAAGTTAGGAAGATTGGGGGTTCATGTGAAGAACCTCTACAAACTTGATGTAGGTGGTTGCACAACATTAGTGGGTAAAACGAGACAAAGTGGTGAGTCGGGATAAGGGTGAGTTATGGAACGGGAATTGGGCCATCTACACCACAGTTCTTTGAAGGTCATGCAACATATTTATATGGGGCTTCCAAAATGGGTACTCTTTCGTAGTTAGACACATGCAAGGATGTACCATAGAAGTATACAAGGTCACTTTTCACGAGAAGGAGAAAACGTTACTGACGAAAATCATTGAGAGAGTTCACTCGGATGTGTACGGATAGCCTCTCTGACTTCTACGGCCAAAGCATAGGTATTATGTGATTTTTTTTATGATTTTTCTAGAAAGTGTTGGATCTACTTCATGCAAAAGAAATATCGGACGTTCTCAAAATTTTGTGAGTTCAAAGAACTAGTTGAGAAAGATATAGGGAATCATGTGAAGGCTACGAGAGCGACAATGGTGGTGAGTACATCTCTGTGAATTCAATAAATTGTAGAAAGAAGGAATCCGAGAGAGTTGATTACGCCTCACCGCAACCCACAACAAAAATGGGGGTTGCAAAAATAAAGAAACAGAACAATTGTTGGTGTGACACGAGTGATGTTACATGATCGGGGCATGCGGCATTGCATCTATGGGCGAGTATGCAACACAACGATATTTTTGCAAGGCGAAGTATTATTAATCGGATACTTGGCATGAGTACATGAGAGGAGGATTTTTAAGGTAAGAAACACGATATTTCATATTTTAAAAATTTTGGCTCATCTGTTCTGCCATATGACCAAATATTCCAAATATAAGCTAGAACCAAAAGCGGGGAGTGGGATATTTGTGGGGTGACGATACTCCCCACAACTATTGGGTGTATTTTTTGAACAATAGGATGACAATTGTTAAACGAGGATGTAAAATTTGATGAGGGAAAAAGCCATGCGATTTTCCCTTGAGGGAGCTTGATTTGTATGTAGATGAGGAACTATTGGTTCCAAAGGATGAACCTCAAGATGTGAAAGCGACCAAATGAGGAGGATCATGGGTGGGAGAAACCACTCATGTGCTATTCACTAGACATGGTAGGAGGCACACCACATAAGCGCGGATCGAGACTTGATGCGGCGAACATGTAGGAGCACCTACATCACGCCCCGCTCGAGACGAACAACCACCCGAACGGGTTTACTAGATACATCGATCTTATGAGCAAGTTTATTGTGATAGAACCATCCTCTTTTGAGGAATCGGTCATGACAACCAACTTGGGTTGACGCCATGGTTGAGGAGTATGAATCCATCATCAAGAACAAAGCATGGGAATTTGTCCCGGAACTAGTCGAGAAGTCGGTGGTTGGATCTAGATGGATCTATAAGGTGAAGCGAGGGCAACAAATGGGAGTGTGGAGAGCCACAATGCTAGATTTGCGGCCTAGGGATTCTCACGAGGTTAGGGGATTTACTATGAGGATACTTTTGCATCGGTTGCAAGGTACTCATCGATTAGATCTATCCTTGCACTCTCAACGCGGATGGGGTGGAAGATACATCGATGGATGTGAAAGCCCGCATTTCTCGATAAGGTTATTGATGAATAAGTGTACATTGAGTAACCACGATGTTTTGATACCTTTGACGGTGAGTCGCATGTGTGTGAGAGGCTCAGAGAACGTGTATGGGCTGAAGCAAGCTCCTCATGCTTGGTACATGAGGATTGACAACTATTTCATCGGGTTGGGCTTCATGAAGAGTGAAGCGGATGCGAACTGTGCAAATTTTCGTTGATGATAAGCTTTTGATTATCGTACTTTATGTTGATGATCTTATTCGACATGTGATGAGTAGCTCATAACTTCTTTCAAAGAGGATCTTGCAAAGAGAGTTTGAGATAGAGGACAAGGACTCCTTCCCCTTTATTTCCTTGGTTGGAGATATACCAAGCTGAGGATGAGGAGCTATTTGTTTCTCAAGGAAATTATGCCAAAGAGATTCTAAGGAAGTTCCACATGGAGAGTTGTAAACCCATAGAGACTCCTCTTGCGAGAAAAAATGAAGGAGGATTATACTTAATTAATTAGTGAATCTTATTGTTTATAGATAGCTTGTGGATTCACTCATGTACTTGGTGAACACACGACCATACATATGCTATGCGATTAACGAGATTAGTCAAGCTATGGTTAAGTCAACCAAGCTCTTTTGGAAGGCGAGGAAGCATGTCACGAGATATCTCGAGCACTACGGAAGTATGGATTATGGTACAAACGGACGAGGAGGAGTGAAGCTTTAAGGCTTCATCAATGCAAATTGGGCAAGAAGTCCATCGGACGGGAAGATCACATCGGGGGGATGCACGTATAGGATCGACAACGGTTCTTGGTACAACGGAAGCATATATCAGTTGTGTTAGCCACCTATAAAATTTGTTATATAAAAAGGTGAAAACAATCATTTTTTTAGACCTTCAAGAAACAATTTTTATTGCAAAAATTGTTATCTCTTGAATCTATATGAAAGACATCATGCCCTCTGTTTAACCTTCACGCTATTTGTTTCCCTTTCGAAATGTTCAAAATGTTGCTATTTTTCGTAGAGAAAATACTGCGCAAAATCATTTCCCCCCTCCTCCACTCAAAAATAACCTTCATTTTATTCCATTTTCATCAAAATCCTCTATTTTTTATTTATTCCCCTTTCCCCTTCATGAAAATCCATTTTATAAGGTTCAAAAACTCACTTTAAACCTTACCGAAACCCCCAAATCCATCAAAAAAATCTTGAAAAATTTCATAAAAAATAAGTTTTTGACTATGAAACTAGCCCCTTTGGGCTAAGTCCTAACCACTTCTACCATATGCCTTTGGTCTTTGGAACCCGGCGCTAAGCCTCTCGACACTTATCTCATCGGGAATAATTGGAGAGCGCAAGTCTACCCATTTTGTTTCATCGCTTCCGATGTGATTAGCCCTCTTATACATAAGCCCGGGCCTTTGCTTTCCATATAGACCGGCGGCCCGCCGATCGGGTGCTAGACACTTAAAAGAAACCATCCCGATGCTTTTTCCTTTTGTAAAAATCATAAAACCCATTTTTCTATGTTACAAAGGAACTGCGGCACATTTCATTGTTTTGAAAGAAAAAGAGAGAAGAACCATTGATCTTAAAAGCAGATCAAATGGTCAATATAATCTCGCATCGGAGATTTTACAAATGGGTAGATTGAAAATCACATCTCCTTCGTCCGTGCCGATTGGCCCTTATACATATAAAGCCCCGGTCCCGCGTTCCTTGTTCATATATCCAAGAGCCCCGCCGGTCGGGCGCCAAGCCTTATATATAACCTTCCCGAGGCAAAAAATAATTTTTTTATTTTGTTAAATTTTTGGTTTTTATGTTATAACGTGGTCCATAGTTCATTGGGTACAAGAACCTTTCTGTTGTTGATTTCGACCAATCAAACGGTGTGCACTCTCGCATCGGGGGATTCCATTGGGCGCACCTAATATTTTATTCGCAATCTCCGATTGGTGATTCCTAGATGAGTTCTCTCATAGTCGATCTAATCTTCGGATTGACGGCCCACGTTAATCCTTCACGGCGCTCCCCATGTTCATTACCACGCCGATTGCCAACCTTCGATTGCATACGGGCCGTCCATGTGTCCGGATCGAACGGTCCGAATATTTCCTCCCGTATGGTTAAATTCATGCGCCCGCTACATAATTTTTTGGTTGAATCTCGACGGTTGATCACAACGAGATCAACGGCCCCTTATTAACCCATTCCCCACCTTTGTATTATTTTATTTAACTCACGGATCACATCGAGCCATTGATACGATTTCCATCCCAACGACCCATATTAACCTCGATGGGCCCCGACCTGTGGGTCCTACCTCCCCTCACGATCGCGGTAGTCCAATCTTGAATCCAGCGGCTCGAGAACAAAACCACCTGTCTCCTATCGCCGCACATCTAGTCAATATAGCACTCTTGTTTGATGCGACGGCCCGGATACGCGGTTGGTATGCATTTTCACATAACTTTATGCTCGTAGTTAATCCCTAAAAATTACGCGATATAAGTTGTTTTCAAAAGCCACATATCGAGCGGGGATGCATATCGCGTTCGAAAAAAAGAAGTATCGCCTACCGCCCTTTCACTTAGCGATGAGGAAACTGCGTGGTTACTATCTCTTCGAAACCACTTTTCCCCTTTTCCTTCGACACTTTCTTGTCTTCTTTTATGGCTTAACCAAAGGTACCGCATCGTTAGGCTTTGGAACTTCAGCGTCTATGAACTCCTTCAGCCCATTTTAATCGAGCACCGCCTCCATCCTGTCCTTTCGTGCAATATAATTCGAGCTGCCCTCAAGGGCATACTCCAATCGCAATCCGTTGAAAGACATCTTGACTTCGACACCAAGAAAACACTACTGCAAATTCGAATTCCACCAGCTCAAAACTCAACCGCTTCTGATCTGAAATTGTGAGAACAAAGTATTTCTAGTACAAAGATCGACTGTAGGGGCATTTACTGGATATTGCACCTTTCAAAGAAAGGATGAATCCAAAGGCTACCTGGCCCTCTTACAGACTCTGCCTAAAGAAATAAAATGTAATCACTGTAATAGATCCGATGATCAACTTTACTTAGATACCATGTAGAAATTTGAATAATAGATCACTTATTCACTGAGATTATCCTGATTACACACTATTTGAGCTTCATGCATAATACATAATCTCTTCTACCATTGATCATCAATTTGCGGAATTAGAAGCAGTCGCATGCGCACATTAAAACATAATCAAGCACACATATAACACAGTATGTAATGGGGAAAGCTTACAGCTGAAAAATCCCAACTATCTGTATATTATAATGATAGAGAACATGTAACAATACATAGCACAAACTCCTCACAAGCTCTCAGCACTATCTCACATGCTACACACTACACAAGCTCAGATATGAACAAGTCACAAGTTCAAATCTCCTCCACCTGTTAGCCTGCCTCTACTGCGCAATCCAAGATGAATAATGATGAGATCCAAGTTCGAATCCCACTGGCTTGTACTGCGCAATCCTCATTGGCAATCTCAATAAATGTGTGTGCAAATCTCATGCACAGCTATAGTCACAACTGATAGTAGACTCACCCTTTCACCCACCTCTAACACTGGTCTCCACTGAACTGTCCATGCATTGCAGTTAACTGATGTATTCTTTAGTTGATTTATGAGTTAATAATGAGTGAATTAATTAATAATTAATTCACACCACTCATCACTAGTGTATTTATCAGTTAGACTAAATACAACTAGTTCAACTAAGTTAAACCGAACACAACTCCACCAACTGTCTCATCAACTCCACCAAGCTCTGCCACATGAGTTCTAACTGAAGTCAACCATGCAATAGCTCAACTAACCCTTAGGAAAAGCGACATTCTTTTTATTAGAACATGTGCCCTCCATAAGCTGTTGAAGTGCTCCAAGAGGAGAGAATCACTTTATAGTCCAAGGGGTCTTAAAGGCTAATAATATTAGTGATCTATTTTGAAGCAAGCGATGCAAACTCCGCCCAATATGTCTAAAAATAGAGGTCCATCTATTTTTACCAACTTGACCAACCATCCATAAATAGCATCCCGCAACTTATAAAACATGATCCATATGTCTAAAAATAGACATAGTCTAAAAATAGACTTTGCGACAAAAATCACCTGTGTGGCCCCCACCTAGTTTAGGTGATCATTTTCCAACTAGGATCAGGAAAGATGTTTCAGGATGCCTCCTTCATTGTTTCTTGTTGCAATCTTCAACATTTTTCCCCTTTTTCCGTTGTATTTTTCCGCATTTTTGCCTATGTAATTATAATGTGACCCCTTCACATTATCTTATTGCTATCGCTCCCGACCATTGACCTCTACATAGATCTACGGCTCGGACTTAATCCTATGCACCATTTCTTCAACCACATTCTATCTAACCCCCGCAAGCGAATCTCCACCGTTGGATACTCTCATCCAACGGCTGCGACCTAATATGCAACCTCTGAAGAATTTTTTACCCAATACGCAGGATTTTATAACATTTGTGTGTATTTTGCAGGTTTCAAAGGTTTTTCCCATTATAATAAAGGAAAATGAAAGCTGAGGATGACGATCCTCCATACTTTCGTTTATCAAAGGAAAGCCATCTACAGGGTTCAACGCCACATTTCGTCAATGCATCATGAGCACTGATGCCATATGAACCCTCTGTGGCACCTGCACATCAACAAGACACAGTGAAGCATGATTAAAACAGACAGTATCAATGTTGAAGACCTAATCACAGCAGAACTGAAGAATTAAAGGATGAATCATAGTTTTGGTGGATTACGGCTAAGATCCATAATCAAAAGCCTTATCCACTAAAATTAAACACAATTAAAGAGCAGAAGACAAAGTTTTGGCTTGATTAAGCCTAATACACAGAATCAAAACAAATTAACAGTGTTTAAAGAAAAATCAAAAATATCTATCACACAGAGATGCCTCCACCGCCACATCAAAGGCTAATTGATTCCTCTCAGCTACCAGATTGCCACCTGTAGCCTCAAAGCATTCAACAGAGGGCCGAGTTATGATCAGAGCAGAGGATATTTTCCTCAATACAGTCGAGCAGTTATTCCAAGACAAATAGAGTTATCATAGCAATGACACGGAGCCTTAAAGTCAACAAAAGCTCCCACCGAGCTTACTTCTTAATGTAAAAAAATTAATACAGAGCAAATATCTCTAAGCTTCTCCATTGATCCCCTCAAAGGCTAAGAAGTATTATATCTGTATTAATTGACCCTTAGGGATCTTTTATCCCATCCCACCTCCACATTTCTTCTATAAATACTTCTGTAGAAGATGAAACACTGTTGGTTGCAGAAATTTGAAATATACTTGTGCTCGAAACTTCTACTTGTAAATAGTGTTCACTGGCTCTTGAAGCTCTGTTTGTGATTATTAGGCTGAGAAGTGAAGATGATTGTTGAACTGAAACATTGGACTTAAAGCTGTAACTGGTTTGAAGCATCAATACAAGCTGATTTATGGGAGCCTGGTCTATGTCAACGGTGATGTTTTTCTTATTGTAAATTGTTATTTTATTTCTGTTTTCGCTTTGTCCATCTTCTCTGATAAATGACAGCAAGCATGGAGTTAGGATTTACTATTTATCAGTACCCTTCTCTAACTGATAAGCTTTATCTACATGTTTTCTTCCAAATTGTGTTGTTTAGGAATGATTTAATTCAGTTTAAGCTGTTAGGAATGCTGGCGTTCCCTCGTCCCCCTGTCTAAGTTAAATGTTGTTCTTGAATTTTATTTTCAGTTTATGTTAAGTAGAGATGAACTAATGAAGTGATGGTGAGCCCTGACCTTTAGTTTATCCCCAAAAACTATCTGAAAGTTTCCCTAAGAATGTGTTGAAAGCAAGCTAGGTTGAAAGTCCTTACCTGATCTTAGACCGTTTTTCGTTATCTTATGTGTTTGTCTTGAAATTTTACTAAATAAAGCAGAGCTAGGGAAGTCTATGGTAAGCCCTGTCCTCTAGTTTTTTCTCCAACAGTTGTTTTTAAAGTTTCCCTTTGTGTTTAAGATGTTTTCTATTGAAAGTGCATCAAAAGCTGGTTAGTTTCGAAGTACTTACCAGATCTTAGATTACTTTTATGTCTTTCTTAAGTGTATGCCGAAAGCAGGATAGTTTCAAAGTACTTACTTGATCTTAGGCTACTCTTTGTTCTTCATTTTCTTAAATTCCCCTTCTTGTTGTATCATTTCATTCCATAAAATCAACTTTAAAGAGATCCTTAGACATAGATGACTTGCCCCATGGACCACTCTTGAACCTTGTTGTTTCAATTAAACCCTATTATGACTCCATAGTCCAATGGACTAAAAACCAGTGTTATATCTATCTTTTTACCCAAAGCTTGTTCCGATTGCTTGAAACTTCACACCTTTGAAACTCTTTCCATTTAGGACTTTCCACTCAACTAATAATCATGCTCAACCATCCAAAACAAAACAAAAACCCTCGGTCTTCATAACTAGCCTAATATCATACCCAAAACCTTTAAAGATAAATCAATCTTTGCACTTTATTAGAGAGAAACACTGTTACTGATGAAATAGGTAACCTGACCTCAAAACGGAAACTCTAACCCAAAAAGACTCAAAAAAAATGAAAAAACACCCCAAAAACAAAAAAAGTGTATTCCAGAACGCACTTGGGTTTTTTGGAAGGTCAAATTTCAACATTTTATAAAATTATGCTAAAAACAAAATTGTTTCTTGAAAAAAGGATTGAAAAAACACCCTCAAAACAAAACCAGTTGATGTTGGAATAACAAAAAAAAAATTGTGTCATATTTTAGACATTTTTAAAAATAGAAATAACATTTTTTAAGTTTTAAAATTCAAACATTAAAAAAAACCTAAAATTTAAGAAAAAAAATAAATTTAAAAAATAAAAACATTTTAAAGCTTAAAATTTAAAAATATATAGGAATAAAAAAATAAAAAAATAAAAAAAAATAAAAATTTTAATTCAAACATTAAAAAAAACCTAAAATTTAAGAAAAAAATAATAAATAAATAAATAAATTAAAGATTAAAATTTCAAAATATATAGAAATAAAAAAATAAAAATAAAAACAAAATAAAAATATTAAATTTAAAAAAAAAAAAAAAGAGTTAAAAAAGGAAAGAAATTATAAAAAATAAAATATAGAAATTAAATTTAGAAAAGAAAAAGAAAACGTTTATTAAATTAGAAAAAAAATAAATAAATAAATAAATAAATTTAAAAATTAAATTAAATTTAAAAAAATATATTAAATTTTAATAAATTTAAAACTTTAAAATAAAAATAAAAAAAACATTATTGAAATTAAAACTAAAAAAATGAAAAATTAATTAGAAATAAAAAATGAAAAATAAAATACAATAATAATATTAAATTTAAAAAGATATATATTAAAAATACGAATACATTTTGAAAAATAAATTAAATTTAAATTAAAAAAAAAAAAATATATATATATATATATATATATATATATATATATATATATATATATATATATATATATAAACTTAAATTAAAAATATATATATTAGATTATTAAATGGAAAAAAATGTTAATATTAAAAATAACAAATTGGGCGAAAAAAAAACAAATATTGAATTTTAATAAATAAATGAATTAACAAATAAATTTTGAAATAAAAAATAAATTTTAAATATAAAGAAAAAAAAAAAACATTGTTAGAATAAAAAGTAAAAAAACTTTAAAAATCAATTAAAATTGAAAATTTGAAAAAAATAAATTAAAAAACATATATTAAATAAAAAAATAAAATAAAAAAACAAATTAATTTGAAAATACTAAGTTTAATTAAAATATATATATATATATATATATATATATATATATATATATATATATATATATATATATATATATATATATATATATATATATATATATATATATATTAAATCTCAAATAAATTAAAAAAAAATACAAAATTTACTAAATTTAAAAAAAATTAAATGAAAAAACTGTATCATAAAATTTAATAATTAAAAAAAAATATATGAAAAAAATTTAAAAAAAAATACAAAATTTAATAAAAATTTTAACAAAATTTAGAAAAAAATTGAAAACAAAAAATAGACAAAGCAAAAAAAAAAAAAAAAAACAAATTAAATTTCAAATATAAAAATTAAATTAAAATGAAAAAATTTAAATTTTGAATTAAAAATTTAAAAAAAAAAAAAAATGATCGGTGGTGGGGGCCAATCGACTCCCGCCTCAGGTGCGGGAGGCCGACCGCCGGGCGGGAGGTCGATTCCCGGACCGCCTCAGGTTGAGCCTCCGAGAATCGCCTCCATGCCTGGAGGGCTTATCTCTGGACAATTCGACTACTTTCAGATGTCCCTAATCGCCTCTCCACGCAGAAGGCGATTCTGACGGCTCTCACACGCGGCAAGGCTTATTTCTCCTTAGAATCTTCCTTAACGTCTCCTGCTGAGAGGGCAGACCCTTAATCTACTGTGGTGATTCTCCCTGACGGCCGTCATGAGGCCGATTCTTCGAATTCCGTCACCTGGCAAAGATCACTCATTGGCGCCACCACTTTATTTTTTTTTTTTTTTTTTTAATTCAAAAAATTTAAAATTATTTGTTTTTTAATTCAATTTTTTTTTTTATTATTTATTTATTAAATTTTAATTTAATTTAATTTAATTTTTTTTAATCTTTTAGTTTATTTAGTTTTTTATTTTTTAAATTTATAAATTGTTTCATTTAAAAAAAATAGTAAATTTATGGATATTTGTTTTTTAATTATTTAATTAACCAAAAAAAAAAAAAAAAAAAAAATTTATTTTAATTCTTTTATTTTAATTTTCTTTTTCAATTTTCAATTTTGTTTTTTTTTTTTTTAAATTTGTTTTTTTGTTAATTTTAAAATTGTATTTTTTTTTCTTCTTATTATTATTATTTTAATTTTAAATTTTAAATTTATTTTTTTCTTTTTTGTATTTTATTTTTTTAATCTAAATTTTAATTTTGTAATTTAAATTTTTTTTAAATTTTTTTTTTTTTAATAACTTAGAAGAAAATGTTTTTGATGTTTTTTTTTTTTAATTTTTTGGTTAATTTTTGTTTTTTTTCTTTAAATTATGTGGTTTTTTTTTCAAATTTTGTCATTTCTTTTGATATAATTTTCGAATATTTTTGTTTTTTTTTGTTTTTATTTATTTATTTTTGTTTAAATTTTTTATTTTTATGAGTTAATTTTGTTTTTTTTTACATTTTTATTGGTTTTTTTTATTGCTTTTATATATATATATTTTTATCTAAGTTTTGTGTTTTATTACCAACATGAAAATCACCACTCTAAAAAAAAAGGTTGATGCTGCATCAATACGTTTCAAATTAGCATGAAAATCACTGCTCTAAAAAAAAAAAGTTGATGCTGCATCAATACGTTTCAAAATTAGCATGAAAATCACTAACATTTTAAAACAAATATTCATACTTCATAAATAAAAATATTAGTGTCGAAAATGTGCTCCAAAAAAAAAAAAAGGTGATTCTACATCACCACTTTTCAAAATCGGGTGCTTTTTATGCTACCGAAAAAAAGTAGGTAACAGTGCGGTTACCTATTTCATCGGTAACACTGTTGAGATCCCTCTCCGGATTCAGGAGGGCTA